>RJWH01007670.1:0-37877 GCA_004363575.1 Solenodon paradoxus | reverse complement strand
GAGTTTTATCTCCACCTCAGGTCCCCTCTCCAACAGCTTCCAGCCCGCGCTGCCTGCTCCTACAGTTGCCTTTTGGCTGGATCAAGACTGGGGCACCACCTTTGCCCAGGGCAGAGACGATCTCTAAAGATTGTCAGCTTGCACTTGAATTGGGTGGTGGGATGGGAAATGGGGCGGGGCATGCCAGTTGAGCTGGAGAGAAGAGAAGAGGAACAGGCCAGATGGACTTACAAGGCTCCTCTAGGCCAGGGCCTACCTAGCCTTTTGGGAGATGGTCAGGGCTGACTAGGTACCATTTATTCTGAGAGGCGGCTGCTCTAGAATGGTATGGGGGCTGGGGGTTACCAACCTGGCCAGTCCCCTGTGTATCTGAAGAATTATGGGCTTGGGGGTCGGGTACTGCTAGAAGGCTGTTTGGAGAGCAGATTGCTTCCTAAACCCAGTACCTTAATCCCCCCAAAAAGTAACACTTCAAGCTAGAGAGATAGATAAGCAAGGACAGCCCTGAAAGCACAAATGTCCAGCGATAGGGACACGGACAGAGAGGACAGAGAGGGAAAGAAGCCCACTCTTTAAGACTCCTGAAGACAACCTCTAGTAGGAGGCCTTATACTTGGTCAACTATGTCACTGGCCTTCCTGACAAAAGGGGAAGTACATGGTGACTTTTCTCCCGCTTCCTTCCTGCTCACTCTCTTCCTTTCCTCGGGCTGTTTTAATCCCAGTCTCAGTTTAGTGGTCCTGTACAGGGTGGCCCTGCTTAAAATGCTTCCCTCAGATCTCCTGACAGATGTCCTTAAGACTGGAAGACTAGAGAGGACATGGTTCTCTGGGGGACAGGGTGCAGGAGGCTGTGGTACCTTGCCTTTCCATGTGTCAGTAAATATTACATTTGTGTTTGGGGTCTGTGCGTGTGGGAGCAATGCTGTTTGAGGAACTGTGCCTGCTTGTCCCTTCGTAAATCCAAGCCTTAGATACTGTTGTCAGAAGGGAGCCCTGCAAAGTAGTAGGCCGCCTCTTGGGCAGTGGGGACCAGAGGAACTGGGGGTGGAAAGTTGACCCTCCCCTGGGCAACTGCCCTCGACACCCCTAGTCCAGATGCATTTTAAAAGAACTGGGGTGACTAATTGATTTGAAATAGGCCCTCTTGGGACAGGTTGGCAGTGCATTCTTTGGGTTGAACCTGAGGCTGCAAAAAACCACACTCCAATCTGTGAGGCTTTCATCCCTCAGGTCCTCTGCCCTCACCGCCACCCTGCCCCGCCCCGCCCCTCTCTTCTTCTCCCCCCTCCCTCGGCTGGGTCAAGACCACAACTAGGCCCAGTTTCTGTCCACTCTCTTGGGCCTGGCAATGGGAGTTGCCGTGGCCCAAGACAGAGCAAACTTCTCTTGTTTGAGAATGTGGGGGGCGGAGGGGCCTTCGGCGGGCGGCGGGGCTCATTAGGCAGAGCCGGGTGCCGAGAGGTGCGCGCCGCCGGCCGCGGAGGCCGCCTTTGAGCCGTGCGGGCCGCTTCATTAAGCGGCTCTAACAAGGCATACAAATGCCGGGCCCAGCAGCTTTCTTGCAGTGCTGGGGCCTTAGCAGGGCGCCAGGCTAATGAGGGTCACTCAAAGGAGCTGATCAAATATTCAAATTTCCCCGCACGCCGGGAACTTTTATGTGCGGAGAAAGTTGAGGCAACTGAGTTGTGTTTACTGTCCAGAGCGACAATTGCTCTGAGCGCGGGTCCCCGGAGGCTAAGGCGGGGGCGGGGGCGCGGGGGCGCGGGGAGGGAGCGGTTGTTGTTTTTCACTCAAAGGAAAGTAATCGTGGTCCGTGAAGGGTTTCTCGGCCTCCCCGCCTGCGTGCCCAGCTCCCCTGCGCCCTCCCCGGTCGCCTGCGCCAAGCGCCTCAGTTAGCAGCTTGCGGGGAGGCCCGACTGTGGGCCACCCGGCCCACCTCCGCCTCCCGAGGTCCCGCGGCCGGAAGGGGCGTTTTCCCCTGGGACGAACCGACCCTCGGAGCTGAGTCTGGCGGATTGGGTGCAGCTGCCCCCAAGGCCCGAGGGTCCTCCTCCCCCCAGACTTACAGACCCCCTGAGGTTCCTGGGAACCCGAAACGCGGAGAGAGGGGGTTCTCAGGTCCCTCTCCTGGTGGACTTGAGACTGCTGGGGTCAGGGCTGGCATTTGTAAACAAATGTGTTTTGGGGCCTAAAAGGAAGGGGACGCAGTGCGACCCAAACGCCCTCTGTTCTTCTGGCACCACCTGTACGCAGTCCTTTCAGTCGCCTGCGCTGGGACGGAAGCTGGGGCGATAGTGTCAATTCTGTGACCTCGGCCTGTTCCGGAACCCAGATCCCAGAATCTGAGGAGCCAGAGCGCAGGGGAGACCTAGAGGCACTGCGGGCTGACCTAGCTATCCTGGCCTCCTCGCTCTGAGAGACTCAGGGTGCTCCCTGCGCGCCACCCATTCCAGGAGTCACCCAGGCTCACTTCCTGGGCTTGCGCTGCTCCACGCTTCGGGGCCTCCGAGCGGCAGGGCTGGCGCTTTCGGCACCGGAACCCGAAGTTCCTTGGCTACTACTCTCGTCCCCCAACAATCTGTGCCAGGGAATTTGGAAGGGGAAGCTCTGGTGCTCCACAGCCCCTACCCCAGTACCCACTACCCCAGTGCCCACTGCACACTCCTAGATCGCGACCCTGCGGAGCCTTTGCTCCCAGGTCTACCGGAGCCAGTCCAGCCTCCGCGCCGAGAACCGGCCGCTTCGCCCCTCTCCCCAGCTCTCGGGACTCTCAACTTACAGGCTCCGGGCGGCGGGCTTGGTGCTTCAGGCCAGACCCGAGAGGCGCTGTCGGTGCGGGAGCCGCGAGGTGGGCTCGGTGGGCTGCACGGAGTTCGGCTCTACTGGGGCGCTCTGACAGCCCGGGTCCCGGCGCACAAAGCTGCGCGCCTCGCCGCCGCCCTCCACCTGGCTTTGCCCTCCCAGGTCTCAGCCGCCACCCGAGCGGGCGGGATGCGGCGGGTCGGCCGGCGCCCGGACCAGAGCTGGGGGCGGGAGTGTCCCCAAGCCGAGTCTCGATTCCACTTGCCTCGATTCTCCTTTAGTGGCGACGGTTTTCGATTTCAGCGCTTTCGAGCTAAGCCCACGGCACCTGCCCAGCCTCCCTCCCAAGTAGGTCCAGCGGCCGCGGGGAGAGGCTGGATTGCCCTCATCCGGAGGCAGGGGTTGCGGGGACGGGGAGGGGGCTGAACGGGTTCACCCGCCCGCCCGGCGCCTGGGTCCACGGCTCCAGGGGATGCAGTTTCGGGGTCACGAGCTGCTTTCAAAAAAGTTGAACACAATATTCGGAAACCCACCCGTAGGAATTCTCCCCCCACACGAGGCACAATACCCACTCCCCTCCCCTTTTTCATTCCTTCCTCCCCCGCTTCCTCCTCCTGCCCCTTCCCTCTCCCACCCTTCAGCCTATAATCCTTCCCCTACTAGAGAAAGGGATCGGAAAGAAAAGATGAAGTGTCTGTTTTTGTGTCCCAACCTTAGGGCTCTTTCTGGGCCGGCTGTGAACGACCGCCCAGAACTTCGAGGCTGAGCGGAAAACAACTCGCGGCTGGGGAGAAAATCTATGGAGGGGAGAGACCCCCACGGTGGATTTGGTCGCTCTTACCCTTGAGCGAGTATGTGCCTTCCCCAAAGGGTTTGGGACCAGAGACTCTGCCGCTTCGGTCTCAGAGGGCCGGTGTGGGACCCCTAGCCCAGCCCAGGGCGTCTCTGACGCTGTGGAGTCTCCAAAACAGCTTGCACTTCAGGCCCGGAGGCCAGGCGCTGGGGGCGTCGAGGCCTAGACTGGCTGGAGCGCGGGGTTTAGGGGCTGAGACACTCACAGCCCCAGTCACGTTAAGTTTCCCATTTAAATTCTCTCTCAATCTCTCTTTCTCTCCACCCTCATTGAGATCTCCAAAGTGGTGTGGACTCGCCGCCTGGCCCCCAGATCTGCATCGGAATGTAGAAAAGATCTTTAAAAAAAAAAAAGTTTTGAATTCCTCAATGATTTTTCTTCTGGAAAGGCAGCTTAGGATAATTATTTCAGCTTTATTGAGGGCAGATTAGTTGAAGTCTGGACGCTGCGTTTCAATACGCGTTGTACACGGGCCGACAATGTGGGCATTGTTGGCTGCTGTGTGTGAGCTCATTCAAAATATACACTTTTTAACACCAAACCCAGTCCTGTCTAAATATACACAGTGCTCAGGGGAAGGACGTCTCTGACCCCGACAAATCTTCGTAAATCACACTTCCATAGTTACAGAAGCCCCACAAAGGGAGGCCCGGCTCAAGATGCTGATTACATCTTCTTAAAAGCAGCATACCTTAGAATAAATGCCCTTGCTGGGCCTGTGGGTGCAGTGACTCCAGTCTATAGGCCTTCGGGGGTCTGTTCTAGGCTTATGGTGTTACTTTCCTTAGAGAATTAGTTTTCTTTTTTTTTTTTTTTCTTTATGATTTGAGCAAACAAGCAATTTTCAGACCTATCTGCTTCCTTTGGGGCAGTCTCCAAAGTTTGAATGCCCTTCTGGGTTGGTAGGCAGGCCCAAAGCTCCCTGGGGGCAAGACAACAGGAGCATCTTGAGGGTGCCAGAGGCTTCCAGATTTGCCAGCTCTCACTTCCTCCACAGCTCCTAGGTTAGGCAGCAGAAGTCTTGGGGGAGGGGGGGATCAGGCTGCTTTTTTAAAAATGGAAAGAACTCTACTGTGATTTCTACTGCTGTTTTAAAACAGAGGGTAATGAGGAAATCAAGTCTTGGCTGGCAGCAGAGTGAAGAGAAGCAGGTCCATGTAGAGGGAGTTGGGGTAAATGTGACCTGCAGTTGTCCACGGAAAGCCAAGAAGCTTCTTGCACCCCGAGTTCTGGGATCAGACTCTCAGGCTCCAGAAGTCCCCCCATCTAGGATCCCTGCCACGGCGCATCGCTGGGCCAGGGTCTGCGTGTGGTGGGCCCCATGATCTCATCTCTCCTTTCTTCCTCACCACTATTAGTGCTCAGATAGGCAGAAAGAGGCGGCCCGACAGGCGCACCATGTGCACACCCTGTCCACTTGACCGACCCTCGGCCTTCATGCCTGGTCGGGAAGCTCTCACCTACCCACAAAATCTCCCTTTTAATTGTTCATGCCATTCAACAACTCTTTGGTTTTTTAATTTTTGGACCAACTTCTTTGAAGAAGAGGGAAGAAGGGGGCTCAGAGAGAGAGAAAAACTGAGAGGGGGAGAAGGAGACAGGAGACAGAAAAAGAGAGACAGAGAAAAGAGGGGAAGGAAGTGGCGAGATTGAAGAGTTGCAAAGATTTTTTAAAAATTCTCTTTCTCCCCCCCCCCCTTTTCCTCCTCTCCCCCTCCTCCCCACTCAGGCTAAGTGGTAAAACCGTCCTTACGTTCTCGGTATTGATTGGCAGGACTGACAGTGATTGGCAGTGGTTGCCATGGCAACGCCACAACGACACGCCGCAGACCAATAGAAAAGCGAAACAAAATGTTTCAATGCTGCACTCACTGTGGATTTAGGGGAGATATTATGAGGCTGTTGTCATTAGGGCGATTGCTGTGGAATCGCTGAATCTTGACTCGGCGGTGGTTGGCTCTCGCTCGCTCTCCCTCTCCCTGTCTGTCTCGGGTTCTCTCTGCGCGCGCGCACCCGGCCGCTCTCCTTCCTCCCTCTCTATGTGGCTGCGCGGGTGTGTGTGTGTGTGGATGTGTGTGGGGTGTGGGTGTCCCTTACGCCCTTCCTCCTCCCCCTCCTCCTTCTCCTGCTCCCCCCTCCTTTCCTCCTCCTCCTCCCCCCTCTCCTCTCCCTCCTCCTGGTCCTCAGCGCCCCTCTCCTCCTCTTCCTCCCCTCTCTCTTCCTCTCCCTGAATTTTCTCCTCTCAGGTCAGTCCATGGTATTCCGCTCCCCCCTAGACCTCTATTCCTCCCACTTCTTGTTGCCAAACTTCGCGGATTCTCACCACCGCTCCCTACTTCTGGCGAGCAGCGGCGGCGGGAACCGTGCGGGCGGCGCGGGCGGCGGCGGCGGCGGCGGGAACTGTGCGGGAGGCGGCGGTGCTGGCGGAGCAGGCGGCGGCGGCAGCGGCGGCGTCTCCAGGGCCCCCCCGGAAGAGTTGTCCATGTTCCAGCTGCCCACCCTCAACTTCTCGCCGGAGCAGGTGGCCAGCGTCTGCGAGACGCTGGAGGAGACGGGCGATATTGAGCGGCTGGGCCGCTTCCTCTGGTCGCTGCCGGTGGCCCCCGGGGCGTGCGAGGCCATCAACAAGCACGAGTCGATCCTCCGCGCGCGCGCCGTGGTCGCCTTCCACACGGGCAACTTCCGCGATCTCTACCACATCCTGGAGAACCACAAGTTCACCAAGGAGTCTCACGGCAAGCTGCAGGCCATGTGGCTCGAGGCGCACTACCAAGAGGCCGAGAAGCTGCGCGGCCGCCCGCTCGGCCCGGTGGACAAGTACCGAGTGCGCAAGAAGTTCCCGCTGCCGCGCACCATCTGGGACGGCGAGCAGAAGACGCATTGCTTCAAGGAGCGGACTCGGAGCCTGCTGCGGGAGTGGTACCTGCAGGACCCCTACCCCAACCCCAGCAAGAAACGCGAACTGGCGCAGGCCACCGGCCTCACTCCCACACAAGTAGGCAACTGGTTTAAGAACCGGAGGCAGCGCGACCGCGCCGCGGCGGCCAAGAACAGGTCAGTAGCGGGGCCCGCGGCCTGGCTTGCGCCTGCAGGGCTCGAAACGGGGAGAGGGGTTGAAATGGGGATGAGCGGGTCAGGTTGGGAGCGGCTGCTGAGCGCCCCGGAAGCCACGAACCCCCAGCTAGTTGGAGAAAGTTTCTGCGCTGCCCAGGCACGAGGAAGACGGGAGGGCAGTGGGCTTATTGACTGCTTTGCCCTGGAGGGGCTGTCGTCTCCGTGGGGAGTGTGCGTGTGGGGTCCTGAGTGCCCACCGTCCACGGTCCCGGGACTGGGAGTCTTAACCCCGCGCAGAACCTGCGCTGCCTTCTTAGCCTGGTCCCCAGCTCGGTGCTCCTCTGAAACCTACCGAGAGGGAAATAAGGAAAGCACACCTTGCCATCTGCTTCTGATTCCCATGCATTGCAAAAAAAAAAAAAAAAAAAACCGGGAAGAGCCCAAGAATGTCAGGGTTAAGGAAACCGAACCTGGGTCCCTGCCACAAAGGGGAAAAGGCCAGTGGTTAGTTACCACGCAGCTGCCAAGGCCCAGCTTCAGAAGCATTGCCAGTGAACTGACCCCGAGGGAGTGGATTGGGCTTGTGTGTGTGTTTGTGTGGTGTGTATAAGCAAGCCTGGTAGCCCTCCTGCCCCAGGCAAGGAGCACCCCCTTGGTCTTCTAGAATGAGAAGCAGGAAGGACCAGGAGCAGCCTTATTGCCTGCAAGTTCGCCACAAAGTCACAAAGTTGGACTGGACTGGTCAGGGAAAACTAGAGTGAAAAATAACTAGGGGGAAATGAGTGAGGAGGGAGAAAAGGAGGCAAGTGGGTGAAAGCCCTGCTAAGAAGCCTGTGTCCTTACCCAGCCTGGGAAGGCTTTGGGCCTGCTGTACCAGGGAGCAGGACCTCAGCTGCTGACAGCTGCTCTGGGCCAGGGAGGCTGGGTGTGAGTTTTTGGAGTGAGTGTGTTGGGTTTTAGGTGGCCTAGGCCTGAGCCCTACACCCGGTCACCCTTACTGAAGTAGTCAACTTTTCTTTCCACGGGGGAGAACCCAGGGTCAGGGAGACTTGAAGTTCAGGCAGCATTGCCTGGTGCTGGAATGGGGCAGCTGGGGATGGCTTGTTATTTTCCTCTTACCTTCTTTTCCCTTTTCTCGCTGCCTGCTTTGCCCCCAGCTTCCTAGTTTTCTCTTTCCCCCTGATCCTGCGCTCTGTGCAGGGATCCAGAGATCAAAGCGGCCTGGTCCTAACCGGGAGAGGTGGCTGGGAGCACCCCTCCGATCTCTGTTGTGTTTGGGGTCGTCTGGAGTGGACGCACTGAGGGAGTCGACTGCTCCAGGAGCAGCCGGTTCCATCCGAAGGGTCCCAGAGACTGAGACTGGGGAGGAAGAAGCACTCTCTCTTTCCCCGATTTCTGCTGCTTCGGTGCTCCGCTTCCTTCGCGGCGTGAGCCTAGGCCTCCCCAGGCGGCTGGACTCCGGCTCTACGTCTACCCCGAGGCCGGTCCTGATCTGGGAACCTCCAGAGAACCCCCGGGGACGGGAACCGAGAGCCAAAACCCCGGCCGGGCAGGCTCTGTGGTGCTGCGGGAGCAGCCAGGTGCCCGAAGCCGGGTGCCCGAAGCGCCCCGAGAGCGGAGTCGGGGGCGGTGGCGAAGGTCGCCAGCTGGGGGAGGCCGGAGAGTACTGGCAGAGGCAGGCCCCGCTCTCGAAGGCCCAGGCGCGGAGAGGCGGCTTGGCGGAGCCGGGTGGCGGGGCCGCTGTGTCAGGGCGGGCGCCGCTCTCTGTCTCCCGCAGGCTCCAGCATCAGGCCATCGGACCCAGCGGCATGCGCTCGCTGACCGAGCCCGGCTGTCCCACGCACGGCTCCGCAGAGTCGCCGTCCACGGCGGCCAGCCCCACCACCAGCGTGTCCAGCCTGACGGAGCGCGCAGACACCGGCACCTCCATCCTCTCGGTAACCTCCAGCGACTCGGAATGTGATGTATGATAGCCAAGGCCGCCCTCCTCCCCCTCCTCCTCGCCCTCCTTCCCCTCCTCCTTCCCCTCCACCTCGTCCTCCTTCACTCCCCCCCAACCGAAATCAGGATACACAATTACACACACACACACACACACACACACACAAGTACACACATTCCCACCCCAGCCAAAAAAAGACATAAAAACCAAGAAAAATAAATTAAGCGCAAACCATCAATAACCCCCAACCACCATCTACCACCAAGGCCACCCCAAAGGACCGCGACGCCAACAGACAGTCACAAACGCTGATGTTGCGGGCAGAAAACAAAAAGAGGTGACAATTGTATACTTTCTAGGACAAGCACGGCTTCTCCTTTCGGTTCCCACGGACCCGGCACCCCACCTGCATGACGATTTATTTGTATCTGGGAAAATATTCTCTCTAGTTTAAAACGATTTAAAAAGAGTCAACTATACAAAAAACGACCGCCACCACGACGACAAGACGACAAAAGCAAAACAGACAAAAAGAAAAAAAAAAAATAACTGCCATCTCCGTTCTGCATTTGCTAAAAAAAAAAAAAAAAAAAAAAAAAAAGAACTCGAGAGGGAACTAGTAAATGTTTCTCGCCTTTTGTTGCTCTCTCTCTTTCCCTCTCTCGCTCTCTTTCTTTCTGTTTTTAAGTCCAAGTATTGGTCAAACAAGATGCAATCTTCTGTTTTTTGTTCAGCAGACAATCATTTTCTTCGTAAGCACCTTTTTCTCTCCACTCTGTCACTGCCTGTGTGGGTACTGGTTATAAATGTGGAAAAAGAATAGTTATGACTGTAACAGATTTTTATTTTTATTTCAAAATTTTATATGAATTATGTATATCTTAATGATCGGTCATTTTCCCAGTTTGTAATATATGTGTAGAAATTGCCTGTATATGAAATTGCTTTTTCTTCTCTCCCTTTCTCTTTCTTTCTCTCTTCCTCCTTCACCCTCCCTCCCCGCTCACCTGTCTCTTTCCTTTTGGGGGCTTTCCCTCCTACTCGGTGTTCCCCGCGTCGGTTTAGCAGTCTAGGCGTGGCGGTAGCGGGCTGGGTGAGAAGAGGGACCCAGACCGCTAGCAAAGCGGAGAGTGAGACCTGAGACCGTAGTATTCTTATGCAAAAGCTATTTCAAGTATTTCTTAGCAGCTTTGGAGATCTCTCTCACTCCCGTAGGGCGCTTTTACTGTTATCTTAACTGCGTGTTTATCTATATGTAAAAACTTTCTAAAGCAAATACAGTATTCTCCATTTTCTTATCGCTCCCTGTGACTGGTGTTTTTGTCCGCCCCTGTGCCACAGTCCCAGCCGCAGTCGCCTGGACTTCTCTCCTCTAGCTCTGCAGCTCCAGCTGGCACAGACTTTTACCGGTGGGGCTGAGCCTTTTTTCTGGAAGGGGTTGATGAGGGTGTTTGAAGGGCAATGTGAAGGTGGGAACAGGCCTTCCCCAAAGAGCCAAAGGCAAATCCTGGATAAAGGAAAAGAGGGCACAGGGAGAGGGGGCACAGCTGGTCCCCTCAGAGTGAGATTCCAGGCCGAGACCCCCAGGACTTGTAGGACTGCAGCCTGCTGAGGCTCCTGTAAGTCTTTGGGGGGAGGGGGGGGACATCTTTTGGTTGTTGTTGCCCTTTAAAAAAAAAAAAAAAAAAGGGAGGGGGAACACATAAGATCACCAAACCCAAGCATCTGTCTAGAGCAGAGTTGACAGATTTTGTATTTTGTCAATTTGGGGGACAGGGGGGTCAACTGTAGCCCAGGAGGGTAGAGTAGAAAGAGCAAGGGAGAAGGAAGTTTGAGGCGCTTGGGCCCTGGAAGCAGGGTGCCTGCTTCTCTCCATGATGTGTGTCAGTCTCTCCTGGCTCTCCATCTGTCTCCTTGATGTTTCCTCCTCTCTTTGGGGATCAGCTGAAATCTCTCGATCCCCAGAGACATTTCAATTGGTTTATACCTTAAAACAAAAACTCCGAAAACAAAAAACAAAAACAAAAACAAAAACAACACCGCCTTTTGCTAACCAGGTTCCGGCTGGCCCCAGGCCTCCCCACCCTGTGCGGGTGGGGGAAACGGTTCCCAGGGACAATGTGGCTGGCGTGCCTCTGTCGCTCTGGGCCAGGGCGGCCTGTGCCCGAGGAGGAGTCAAAGAGGTAATTTCAGAAAACTTGCCTTCACTTGAAAGTCCAATTTCCAAAGCGGGAGGATTAGGAAGAAACGTGCCTGGAATTTTGCACCCCTATCCAAACTAATTTTGACTTCCGACTTCTTTTTGTCCCATCCTGGGCAACTGCAAGGGGTTTACACAGGCCTGGCTGGGCAAACGGGCACCAGGACAGAGGTGCCTCCGGTATGCAAAAGGGTATCAGGTGCCCAAATGCACATTTTCATCAACCTGCTCACCTCCAGAACTTCCCAGTTCCATTTGCATGTCCTGTCAGAATCTCTGTGCTTTTACTGCCTGGGGAAAACAGTCCTTGTGATGCCATGTTTCAGACAGTATTGGCCCAGGTGGCAGGAATTTGGGGGAGAGTCTGGCCTGGGTTCTTTCCCAAGGCGATCTCTGTTGGGTGAACAGAATGATATTTGGGTTACGGTCTCTGTCCCCTACCCTCAGTTTGATCTGAACAGAGACCTAGAAACTCAAAGAAGTGACAAGCAGAATTGATGCATAGAAGGAAAGGGTGACAGGACTGGAGAGTGACTCCTGGAAAGGTCTTGGCTGGAGACACTAGAGAGTGGATAGATGCCCCAGGGACAGGAGACAAACCTGTAGAGTTAAAATGCTTTCTTCTCTCAAAACACCCAACAGAGACCACAAGTCAGGGCATCTCATGTCCATTCCGCCTTCTCCATTGCAGGAAACAGGCCTTCAGACTCCACAGCAGTCTTCAGCTTTGGGGGCTCAGGCCTGCTTGGTGGCACCAGCCTGTTATCTGTCTTGGTATTGATCATCTATCACATTCTCTAATCCTCTAGGTATCTACCCAGGTCTAAATGCCAATACTCTACTCTGCACTTTCTGACCTTTCCTACAGATTTCTCTGCAGGAGAGGTAGGAGAGCTGGTTGTGAGTTGGGTAGATGTTTGCAGTTCAAAATGCTGGGCCTCCACCCTGCCACTGAGGTCCCTGGAGGTCTGCAAAGAAAAGGATGTATGTGTATGTGTGTGATGGCAACATTGGCTATAGACATGTGTACAGTGTATAGGTATTTGTGGGTGGTGTGAGCAGTGTGAGTGCACTGCGTTCTGCAGGGAGTGTAAGTCAGGGTGCCTCCCACACACTGCAGGGTGCTATGGACACAGGGCCTTTCTGTACCGTGGACCGTTAGTGGACATGTGTCGGTGCTCTCGTTCTAGTCACCCCAAGGATCTGACTGCCAGGCTACCTACACACCCCTCACTGAACTTCGTCTCCCTTTGTTGTGTGTGGGGTGGTCTCAGTGGGCACTCTTAGACAGGAGGGCAGAGGGGGTTGGGCTCCGTCACTCCCCCAGACTTCCCTGTGCCCTAACACACTGCAGATACGGTGTTGGATTGGCCTCTGTCCCTTTAAACATCAGAGCCAGGGAAAAGAGGCCTGTCTTCCCCGACCCCATCTCTCATTTTTACCAGCAGCCTGCCCCTTCTCTTTCTGGGTCCCTCATAACCACTGCCATGGAAGTCAGTGTCCCGAAGGTCACCAACAGAACTGGAGGGCAAGGCCGGGTGGAAGCCCCACTGGCAGGAAAGTCATCTGTGCCCTGTGCTGGTTCCTACCAACTGGGAATACTGCCTGTGGTGCCTTGTGGGGAGTGTGTGTGGGTGGGTGGGTGTACCTCTCTCGTGTGGGCCTCCTCAGGCTGATAAGCAGGCCCCAACCTAACCCTCTGTCCCCTCAGCAGGCCAGGGCCCCTCCTGGTGTCCGGAGCATTCCCACCACTGACTGGCCTGTGCAAATGCTGCCCCAGGCTCAACGCACTTCCCAGGTGCCCAGCAAGTTCACTCTGGTTGGGAACCTTCTGGTGTCTTTGGGCCTCTGTGTACCTAGGTCACCTTTCTAGGGAGTAAACAACTGTTATTGAAGAGTAAGTCGTTTTGAGGATATTCTCTTAGTTTTCTGCTTTCCTCAAAGAAAAATGATGACAATCAGGGATTTGTACCAGAATGGGGTGTTAAACTGGAAATATCTGAATGACAATCATTGACCCCTGGAAGTCTCCTACCTGAGGGGAGATGGGTCAACCTATCCTTCAACCCACTCACAGCTCCTTCTATTTCTCTCTTCAGCACCCCCAGCTCCATCCCTGAGCCCCCATCTGGCCTCTCTCTAGTCTTTCTCCAATCCTGAGGAATCGACTGCCCAGCGCCATCACGGTTGATTATCCCCAGCAAGAGGAACAGCTGATTAAAATGAAATGACCTGGAAGCTGCCTCTGTACAGGGTGGGGATGCTGATCAATAGGAGGGTTGGCAGCTCAGGAGCCTGGCCATTCCAGGCGAGGACTGAGTTTGGAGGTGATGGAACCAGCAAGGAATGGCCAAATTCTAGCTGCGGGGAGGGCCCAGGAGCCTCCAGGAGGGCCAAGCCTCAACTGCCTCTGCTAGTAGACATGGAACAAGAACCTTACTGTGGGGCTGTGACTGAGCGACTTTCTCAGCTTCTTCTAAGAGGAGAACCAGTCAGTCTGGCAAATTCTGGAACCAGCTCCTGGCTGCTGGAGCTCACAGTCTAGTGCTCAGGCTATGGCACACTGGGCTCCCTTGGCCTCCCTGGGCATCCCAGTTTCTTCTCTCTCATCCTGTCCTTCTTGGCCTCTGTGGCTGACTTGGTCTTGCCTAGGCCTTTGTGTGGCTATCACCTGGAGGGAGGGCTTTCCCCAGCTCTACCCTGCCCCCTCCATCCCCAAGGTATGAGATGCATCACCTGTCCCCCAAGTCCTCTTTCAGGCCCACTCTCCTTCCTACTGTCCAGGCCCTTTCCGGGCCCAGCTGAGTTGAGTCTCCTGGCCCTGGTGCCTGGGCCTAAGTGTCCAGGCTGGCCTGAGGGAGGGCAGGAAGGAGCCAGGGAGGAGGGGAACAGTAGTAACCGGGTGCTGGGCTCCAATTTCTTGGTCAGCTGAACACAACTTTCCATTCAAGTGTATTCATGCAGCAGCTGATTGAGCTCCGTGGTGTCGGGCGGGGCTCGGCAGGAGTGGGCAGGCACAGCCAGGCTGACAGAGGTTACGCACACATATACACACATACACACACACACACACATCAATTATCTATACAAATATACACCCCAACTCACATGTTATCCACACACCTCACCCCAAATCATTTCATCATAAACCCAGTATATCCCTTTCCCTTTCATGCCCACCTGCCCCAGAGTACTTTTTCAACAGCCATAAGCCTCCTTTTCTACACAGCACAGGGCCTGTCTTTCTGATTTCCTTTTTACAGATTCTACATCTGTCCTCAGACACAAACACAAGACCCTTCATCCTCCTTCTCCCCTGCAGGAATACTCTCCAGGGTGCATGCATGCCAAACTGCACAGATTCACACAAGCACATGCCCGAGCTCACAGTCCCACCCTCCTAGGGCGCTGTCCAGAGCCATCCATCCCTCAGAAGAAACACACATTTACACAAACGGCATTAGCACCAATAAACAGGGCATAACCTGTTATAAAACAGGGATCTGGGGCTCACCCAAGTCACACGCAGGAAAGGGAGCAGATGAGCAATGCGGTCAGGAACAGTCATTACACACCCACAGAAATAAATACCGGAGAAGATGCAGAGGAAACCTCCAGACACACAGCAAACAGAGGCGCCATCCCAAAGATACAATAGAAATGTCACTGGAGGCACCCACTTCAGGCCCCAAATTATGTAGTTTGACTAGACATTCAGAGACCACCCATTTGCCCAACCGTACCAACTCCCTGAACACACACACACATGCTAGGGCCCCAAAGAAGGCAGAACTAAACAGCTTCGGAGAAACAGGCCTAATCTCGGAAGAGGTCAGATGAACAGGGGTCTCGATTTTATGATCCACCCTCCAAATACCCAGCTCTTTTGGCAAGAAGGAAAGGGAGAATAAAGAGAAGGGTGACTAAAGAAGAGGAAGAGAAATTGTAGAAAGGGGAGAAAAGCAAAAGGAGAAGGAAAGAGACAGGAGAGAGAAGTTTAAAACTGGGAAGGGACAGAAAGGACTAGGAGAAAATGGGGAGCAGCCACTACTCAGGCTCAGGCCAGAGGAGGACCAAGCCTGGTGGGGGACAGGGTGCCACTGCAAGTGAGAACAATCTACAAGAAGATGTCTGAGGGTCGCACGCACACTGACTAGTGTCTTCTGGGACCTGGGGTGGGGGACTGAGTACTGCGCATGTTTCAGGCAACCCAGGGGCCCCAAAGTACCCATTCCCTTTGGGGTGGAAGTTCAGACCACTGCCTCTGCCCAGAGAAGGCCCCTCGTGGAAGCACCCGCAGTCGTGCGCCCTTCCCTGCACACCCGCAACTCGCTGAGACTGCTCCACAGCGCAGGTCCAGGCTCCCCCACCAGACCTCGGGCCACCGCGTCTCCACGGCCACTCCTAGCGCTCTCCCCACACTTCTGACAGCCAAGTCCGGGGCTCACACTCGAAAAGGGAAAGGTATTTAACCTTCCGACACGGAGGACTTTACCGAGTGTGCTGGCAAGAAAAGAAAGTACGTTCAGGCTGCTCACTGCGGGACTCAGAAGGCGAGCCGCTGCGGGAGGAGGGAAATGGCTGTGGGAGGGGGCGGCAGTGACTGCAGACCAGAGAAGCATAGATTTTTCTCCCCTTCGACAAAATGGGACTTGGGACCAGGGGCGAGTTTCCTGGGGGCTTCTCAGATCCCTGGGGGTGAAGGCAGAGGAGTGCGTGCGGTCCACCGACAGAAAAGGAAGTTCAGAGGGACCCAGGCAAGGCCCAGAGGTGAAGGGGAGCCCAAAGGTGAAGGTGGGAGGCAGTGCCTCGGGGCAAGGGCTCGGAAGGAAGCCGACTGAGCTCTGCGGGTGTGCACTCTCCAGGGTCGCAGTGCCGCCTCCTGGCCTCCGCCGCGCTGCGTCGGGCTGGGCCTTTGTCCACCCACTCTTTCTCAGGGTCACACTTTGTCTTTCTTCTTTCAGACCGCTGGGAGGCGCTGTGGCCACAGCCACCGCCGCTCCGGGCCCGACGCCCTGTTCCTCCCGCCGCGCAGCCTTTCCCTGTACCCAGGTCCCCGCGCTGCGGGGCCGCCCCAGGCGGTGGCCGGGCTTGTGTCTGGGGGCGGCCTGGAGCCCTTTCAGCCGGCGAAGGCTTTCGTCTGTTGGATTTTGAGATGAGTATTTACCATCATATCTAATTTGCGACTATTATTAAACAGAAATTCTTAGCAGGGCCCCTTTGATGACGGAAAGCGCTGCTAATCACCGGCCTGCGCTCCTCTGCTCTGCAGCCCGCGACAGTCACTGTCTCCTGCCTGACCCGTCAGGTCCGGACACACTGGCGCAGCCGGGTCCGGACGGGCTGGAGGAGATGGACCAAGGGACACATACACACTTGTGAGCGTATGGAATCTAGGCCCGTACACAACCGTCTTCCCTGGACGTTGCTGACTTGGGAGGGGCTTTGGTTACGCAGGCAGGGGAAACTGAAGGTCTGAGAGGGTCCTGACTCAGCCGCTGTCACACAGCCAGCCTGTCCCATCACCTCACCAACCTGAGCTTCTCTGACTCTCTTCCAATTTTCCTCTCCTAAGAACTCCCAACGGCCAAATGCTTTCCCAGGAGGCTTCCTTGGGTGTACAAGACGGGGCAGATGGGAGACAGAGGGTGAGGAAGTGTGGGCCCGGCGCCCAGCTTCTGCCTGTGGGCTGCACCTTCTCTCACACATCCTGCACTTGGACCTTGCAGGGATGTAGCCCAGCTCCACCTACCTCCTACCAGACGGATCAGATCTGAGAGAAACGCTGGGCTACTGCAGTGATCCCACCCAGAACTGAAGCATGAACCGGATTGAATGGGCTCCACTGGAACCACCAGTGCTTCCCAGTAGCATAGGCCTCCATGGTGTGTATGTGCATGTGAAGTGTGTGTATGCATGTGAACTTGAGTGTAGAGTGAGGCTGTTATGCAGATTCCCATGAGACTCAAGAGACATTTATCTTATGCCCTGGTGACATGTCTATCTGCAGGTGTGTGTACGTGTGAGGAGCCATGTGTGCTTGAAGGTATGAATTCATCCAATCTCCACCCACCTCCACCCCCAGGCAAATAACTAGGGGAAGGGGCAAGCACAATTAAGCCTTCCTTGTCCTCCTATGCTTCACGACCTCATGGGCAGCCAACAAGGCTTATGGAGAGTTTCAGTGGTCACACCTGGAGTTCTGTTTCAGGACTTTGGTTGGACTGAGTAAGACTGTAGGCAGGAGGGCCTGTTAGGAGCTGATTCTAAGAGGCAGCCAACAAGACTCAAAAGGACTTGAGCTGAGGTTGCAAAACAGGTTAAAGACTTCCCAAGGAGGAACGGGGAAGGACCTGGTGACCAGTTGGAAATCTGTGAGCTTACTGATGATGTGATTCCATTTTTTGCTCCCTCTTCATGAATCAGTGACTTGGTCCCAGATCCCACCCTCTGACCCTGGCTGGTGCTTCCAGAAGCATTCTGCTTGCCCTTCAGTGTCTCACATGGTTCACCAATGGGAGGCTCACCTCCTTAGAGGTGAGGATCTGTCCGCAAATTTCTCAAGCCAATCAGACTGAGTGCACCTTGTTCTGAAATCCAATGCTACCCCTTACTCTTACCCAATCTGGTGTTGCCATGTCTCCTCCCATGTCCACCACTTTCAGCCTTAGTGCCCCTGTGCAGTATAACATCATTTCTGACCCCTGCTAGGGTGAGGGAGGATGGTAACAGTTTGAGTCCCAGGTCCTGACTCAGGCCTGGTGGGTCCCAGAGAAACAGCTGGAGAAGCCCGAGAAGACCAGCACACTAGGAAAATGGGAATGTGGCCTTCGAGAAGGGTCCTTGAGGGTCACAGATGGAGCAGGGGTCCCAGGGCGAAGTTAATGTCTGGGAGCAACTTCTGGGAACTCCGCCTCTTGGCATACGTTTCGGGCGACCCCCTCTGGGGAAATCCAGACCGCCAGCGCGGGAATCTTTGAGCCCTTAGATATTTAGGAAGACTGTCCAAGCTGCAACCTCTCTTCGACATGGACAAGGCATCGACTTCCGAGTCTCCAGTTAGGTCGATGATCGATGTTGGATAAATGAGGGCTTAGAGACCTAGAGAAATGGAAAGAATAGAAGTCAAACTCGAATGGATTTTCCCACGGCATCTCGTGTCGGCTGTGGGAGAACTTGGGGTGTGACCCCGGCGAGTGTGCGGCCACAGAGGTCCGCATGCCTGGCCTGTGCGGTTCTGCGTCCACAGGTGCCTACTGAGCGCGTGCGTGCGTGTGACAGGTATCAGGGAGCAGGACCTAGAAATCTCAGCTTCCAAACTTGCTCTCAGGTCCCAGCCAGAGCAGGGAATGGAGCGGAACGCTTGTGGGGACGGGTGAACGAAGACCTTGGCTCTGTTCCCGCAGAAGAGTCCAGGACTGGCCGCCACCTGTGGAACAATCCGGGAGGCTGGAGAATGGAACTGTCTGCTGCGGGTGGGGGTGGCAGGGAGGGATGGGGGAGCGCAGAGGAGGAGAGTGGGTCATCTAGATTCCATGAGTTCCTCCAGAAGTTTCCAGTTTAGCAGCTGTGGACTGAAGACCTCGGGAAGACTCTTCGGCCTCTGGGGACCCCGAGAATCTGCCCGGGCCGCTCTACCCGCCACCTTGCGGTAATCCGGCGGGACGCCTCTCCTGTAGCTGTGCGCGCCGGGGGAGAAGTTCAAACCTGGTCGGACCCTGCCAGCCAGGCACACGCCCGGCTATTGGCGGGTTTTTAGTGCCACCTCGCGGCAGCGGCGTGCAGCGTCCCAGTCCTCAGTGCCGCCGGTCCTGGCGGTGCAAGCGCGTGGCCCTTCTCTTTTAAGCTTGGTTTTTCCCAGCACCTCTCCCCAGGGTGAGTCTCCTTCTACTCTTACAGGGGTCTGCTGTGGGTCAAGTTCAGTCTTACACCAAAGTTCACAGATTTGCTTCTTCCCTCCACTTCGGCTTGTAGGATTTGGGTTTCACCTTTCCAGAACTTCCCTTTGCTCTCTGATCCTGGAGAGGCCCACCTGGACTTGCAGTACCTGCCTCTTGCTAAGGCCACCTTTCTCCTGCACTGCTCACTTCTGCAGAGATCTCCGTACCTCCAGGATACTCATCTGGTGGGAGTTACGCAGACTCAGCGCCCACTCCTCTCCACAGGGACTGTGTGTCAGGCGCTGATACATTTCCAGGACAGCAAGTGACAACGCCGATCCTGCCTCCCCCGCCACTCCCAACCAGACCCGAGTGGCAGCCAAGAAATGCAACACAAATATGGTAATTTAAACAGCTATCTCAAAGTATGAAAAACTAAGGAGCCAGAGGTGGGCATTGGAGCACATCTTGATCTTCAGGTGTGGGTTTTCCAGGCTGGTGAGGAGGGAAGGACAATCCAGGGGTGGCAAGAATATATGCAGCACCCTCATGTGCAAGGGGGTGTTGAGTGATTAAAGAATCTCCATTTTCTGGGGTGTCTCCTTGGTCTGATGGAAAAATGCTACCTCACTGAACAGCATGACTTCCCTTTGGCTAGGGCATTGAATAGGATCATAAAATGTCAGTGGTAAAAGGAGACTTTGGGTTTGCTTCTTTATTTAAATAGATGAGGAAACAGACTCCAGTGGTTCAGCCTCTGGCCTTAAGCTAGCTAGGCAGCTGGAAACTCTAGAGTGCCAGAGGGAGTCGGAGGGAGCCATGCTCTCATCCCAGGAAGAGGGTAAGGGGTGTTGGGGGCAGGAGGAGTCCTCACTAACCCTCTTCCTTCTCCCCCCTAGATAGTTCTGCTTTCCTCACTCCCTCTGAGGCAGCATCAACACCCATCTTGTCTCCTCTCTACAAATCCAAAATCGAAAACACTTCGCTTTTGCCTGTTTGTTGGGTGTGCTTGCTGCCAAAACTCTTTGGCAGCAAAACCTGACCTAGACTGATATGAAGCTATTTATAGTCTTTATTTATCCTACTTGGCATAGATATCAGATGTTTCACTGTGAAAATGTTAATGTGTTTGATTACAGGTACTGCTCCAAAAACCCTAATGGGGTAGTATTGGGAAATAGACAACACAGCACCATTACACGCACCTTCCTGGAATCTCCGAAATTCTGAAAACACACTTTCCCGCAAAGATTTTGGGAAAGGGATTGTGGTCTGTTGGATGGAGTCTGTATTGCCTAAGGATTAAGAGGTTCGCGGTGGGAGAGGAAGTTGGGAGAGTTGGAGTTTGAACAATGTCAGGGGATAAACCATGAAGGGTAAAGTTGACAGGAAGAGAAAGTCAAATTAGCAATGGGACAGGATCACAGAGCCAACCCAGCAAAGTTGGTGGCATGTTATAAGGCCCCAGGGGCTAACGTCTGGCTTTCTGTACAAGCTGGAGAAGGCAGATAACTCCCACCCTGCATTAGGGGTGAGAGGGAGTTGTGGGGCCCTCTGGAAAATTTCTTTTTTCCTGCCATCCACATGGTTGGAGAACTGGCTCAAACCCAGGTCCCTGTCTCTAAACACACTCTCTGCTCCCTGACACAGCCTAGCCCAGTGTGGTGTTCCCTCGGACAAGTCACCGTGAGCTGGGCTGGCTGGTTCCCAGGCCAGCTTTGGTTTACAGCAGATTGAGTGATGTGTCATGAAATTCCAGGTTCTCTCTAAGAAGGAAGGCGGTCCAGGCTGCCTATAGATCTCGGTGCCTCTCTCCAGGAGCAGGACTGCTCATCGTGGAGGGGACTGGGTTTTGTTTAGATCCGGTGAGTGGCCGGGTCCAGTGGGTATGAATTTATAGTGAATCTCCAAACAGCCTTGATCCCAGGCACATAGGCCCCATCCTGCCTGCCCTGCCATGACTGGAAGCCAGAAGATCTGGCGGAAGATGGATTTGAGATGTGGCGGATCAGCTTCCTCTGACTCCTGGTGGGTTCCTGGGAGCGCAGTACTGGTGAAACAGAGCAGGCTGAGCAGGAAAATGGGTTGAGAGGAATCCCTGAAATAGACATGAGGTTGGATTTTTCTTCTTAGTCCAGGGACTTGAGGCCTAAGGGGGACACTCTCTGCTGCAGTTAAAGACCTAGAGGGCCATCCTTAGTCAGGTTGGTTCCATGGCTGTCACTTCCCATCAGCAGCAGGAGCAGCAGCAATAGAATTTTCTCCTTTTACCTGAGTGGACTCTAGAATCCTTCTTAACGGGAGAGGGGCTAGGAGGCTGGAAGGCTGGAAGTGGAGAAGAAAATATTCAAGACCTAAAAAATTTTTTTTAATTGAAATAAAATACACATACTGTAAGACTCACCATCTTAACCTTTTTAAAATGCCCAACTCATTGGCATTTAATCCATGCGCAATAGTGAGCAGTATGAGCACCACTAGTTCAAGGTCTAGTTCAAGAACATTTCCCAAAAGGAGACCCTGTCGTCATTAAGGGCCACTTCCCCTGGACCCCTCGCTCTCTCCCTGGCCTCTCCTCATCTACTATCTGTCTCTATGGATGTGCCTGTTCTGGACATTTCAGATACATGGAAACCTACGGTCTGTGACCTTTGTGTCTGACTCTTCCATGCAGGGTCATGTCTGTAAGTTTCATCTGTTTGTCACAAGTATCACACTTTATTACTCATTTTTCATAATTATTTCATGTCCTTTTTTGGGGGTGGGTGGGTAAGGAAAGATGCAGCAATCAGACAGGCGGGAAGAGAGAAGAGGACATAGCACTCTACCTATTTTATTCAGTTCTTCGTCTCGATTGTTTCCGCCAACTCCAAGAGCCGAACCTGGAAGCCTGGGATTTATTTGGACTTAGCCATAGTGGAATAAACCACTAGGCCACCAGGACACAACATCATGTATAATTAATGTCTGAAAATCTTATTTCCCCAGAAAGATTTATAATATTGGAGAGCAGGGACTAGATCATGTGCTGCTATGTACCCAGAAAATGTTCACTAAATAGTCACTGAACACACTTCACTACTTTTTTATGGCTGGAAAAGAATATTCCATTCTATGACCATACCTTATTTTATGTATCCAATTATCAGTTGCTGAAAGGGGGTGTTAGTCCACCCCCTCTCGCATGAGCCCTGGATGAAAAGAACTGGGATTCAAAACCACTGAGGACAGGGGAGAGGGATTCTGTGGGTATTTGGAGCCAGGATGGTGGTGCCTCCAGAGTCGGGACTGGACATCAGGCGTCTCCTTCCTCCCTGAAGGTTTCTTCTCTCTGTGCCTGCTTCCTCTTCTTTTGACTGTGGCATCAAGGGAAAGATGGGGTCCTCGCCTTCAGTGGAAAGAAGCCAGTTGGTTCAATGAGTTTCTAAGTTGGAAAATCAGAAGGGTCCTTTTCAACAAATTTGACAGTTGTGCTGACTAGACCTCTGGCTCAGCTGCTAACTGGCCCCTGAGGCCGGCTCTCATTTTAATGGCTGTTCTCTTCCAAAGTTGGACCCACTCCTTGGTGTCAGCCACCCCCTCCCCTAGGAAAGTGTTCGACCGCACCTTCCAGGTGAGGTTGGGGACAGCTAGGTGGCTGTCCTAGGGAAAAATATCTTTGATAAAACCACTGGTAAATGTTTTAGCTGGAAGCCTTTCCTGGAGAGACTCAACTCAAAGGGAGGGAGAAAAGGAACTTACTGATTTTCTGGGAGTCAGGCAATGTTCTTGGGTCTTTCATCATGTTTCTTTGAATCCTCCCAGCCTCCTGACCATTGGTTTTGTTTAGTTTTGTAAGGCTGTTCCCTTGGAGAACAACAGCTTCTTTTCCTCCTCCTCCTGCTCCTCCTCCTGCTCCTCCTCCTCCTCCTTTTCCTCCTCCTTTCCCTCCCTATCCCCGCCCCTCTTTCTCCCTCATCCCCCAACCTTGTCCCTGAAAGATTCAGGCAGGATTGAAGGCTAAGAGGCCAGCTGGCAGAGGAGGAAGAAGCATTTGAATTTTTTTTTTTTTTTCACATTGATTGTTCTTCTCTGGACCTGGGATGCAAACCTGGGTCCTTGGGATGTTCTTGGACTATGCTCCTTCAGAGGTGACTAAACCAACCACTACTCTACAAGCATGTATCTGGCTATCAGTATTTTTAATCCCCATTTTACAGTGGAGGAAGTGGAGGGGCTGAGAGAATTGGAGGATCTTTCTAGTTTTCTGCAAGATGAAGTCACCTTACAGGACAGTAAGGAATTCCTTGCAAGCTTTCTCCTCTCCTTCCTCCAGGCCTGGTGGGTGGGTGGAGTATCCCTTGTAAGGTGTGGCTGGGGCCCCTGAGCTCTGTGAAGAGGGTGCTTCAGGAAGGCCTGGCTTGAAGGTAACCCTGTAGAACTCCTTCCCTCGAAGCTCCTTGGGAAACCAGTGAATATGATGATGACACATCTTGTCTTTGTTCCTCCAGGTTGGGCTGCTCCCTCCCCAGCTGGACTCATCTCTCCTCAGAACTTCCTCCTCCCCTCTCTGTGAGAACCACACACGCTGCTTTCCATGTTTATTTAAAGCATAACACTAAGAACTTGGAGCTATGGCAGTCTGGAAGTGTGCTCTCCTGGACCGTCTGGGCACTGGAGCCAGGGAGAAGAGCTTAGAAACAGGGTGGGGATGGTAATCTGAGCTGCCAGAGGGACTCAGGGCACCTGAGTCACCCAGACCTGCTGAGAAGCAGAAGCAGCAGAAACTCACCCAAAGGGCAGCTGGGCTTTCAAATAGCTGGAGGAAGGACTCAGCTTTGGTTTTGGGGCCAAGTTCCAGTGCAGCGCGGAAAGTGCCAGACAAGCAGAATGACCTTCTTAAGACACCCTGACTAACAGAGTGTCCAGGACACTTGAGAGTGTCCCTCTGGTCTTGGAGGGCCCTGGATACATTGGGAGTCCTCTGACTGCCCTGGGAGCAAGGTGTATGGCTCCTTGCTGCCCACAGTGTAACACGAAGTCTGAGAGGTCTTTATTGAATTTATGAGTGAGCGATAAACACCAGCTCAGGGCCACAGACAAAGCACCCAGCCATGACCAGTCCACCACAGACTGTGATGGGAGACATCAGCTGGTGACTGGTAGGACACGCTGAACCTGGAGTCACAGAGATCCCTGAAAAGGGGCAGAGGTGCTTCTGCCTGGCTAGGCTGGGCTAGCCTCGAGCCAACAGGAGGATTTTCTCTGGGGTCAGATGTTTCAGAAGCACCAGGGCGCTTGCAAGGAGGAAGAGGTGACAGGCAAGGGGAAGAAAAAGAGAGATGGGGCAGCCTCAAAGGTGGCCCAACAGGGCTGCGTGAGAGTGGTGCGGCTGGCAGGTGGGGAGAAAAGTGATCATGGAGCCTGTGTCCCAGTGAAGTACCTGGAATTGAGACTTAGACCATCCTTGCCGGGGTGTGTGTGTGTGTGTGTGTGTGTGCAGTTTGAACCTTAGTATATACCAAGTTCATCCCCAGTTCGAGTCCACCCATCACATTTTTGACGAATGGTAGAACAACGCTCCAGTCTCTCCTGCTGCTTTATTGAATTTAAAAGTCATCCATTAACATTCACACTCATTTATCTTATTGTAAAAAGAGGAAAACATATGTGATCAAATTGACGTTCCTATTTTCTGCATGCAGATGTGTGGGCCGAGGTGACTGTGTGTGAACATTTCTCACTAGAGTATGTCCCAGAATACCAGGTGAGGTTATGGAGTTCATGAGAAAAACCAAGAAAAGGCAGGACCCACTGAGTTCGGTGGGCCTCAGGGCAAAACCACTATGTGCGCTTACGTGCAGCAAACCCTTTTTCATCACGTGAACCTAGAACTGGTCAGTGTCTCTATGTGAAAGGTCCCACACATGTGCCACAAGCCCAGCTCACCCTCCCAGTGTACAATTAGTTTGCTCTTAGACAAAGGCACAGTACATTTCTCGCTTCTTCGGGCTTGGAGTTCATGTGTGAGCACTCTTTTTAGAGATGCTGATTTACGGATGTCAGAAACGTTAGAGCCTGAGACCTGCCTGTAAATCTCAGTGTTTCCATGTAATAGGTCTATAATCTCATGTATTCCAAGAAAACATTCCCATCAGTGAAATGGGTACACAGCACGTCACTTGCCAGGGTTGGTGGAGCATTAATGAGATACCACAGGCTTCCTTGGCACCCTGGTGGCCCAGTGGCTTAGTCCGCCACAGCACAGTCCATATACTTCCCAAGGTCTCCAGTTCAAGACCTGGGGCTGGGGAAACCACCGAGATGAACAACTAAATAAAATAAAGTGCTTCTTCCACTCTCATCCTGGCACCCTGCCTGCTCACCTTCACGCCTGCCTGCATCTTTCTTAAAAAAAAAAAAAAAAAAGTAAGTTTCCAGCACCTGGGATATAGTCAGGGCTTAGTAACTGTCCATAGAGAGGACCTAGGGGGACAGGATTGGGGTAGAGTGAGTGGCTGGAAAGCTGGGAGGGTCTGCATCCTGTAGGCTCCTCCTGCCTGGTCATGTGGGGGACACTGGGCCCAGATAAGCCTCTGCTTCTGGGCTAGCTCTGCCCTCCTGTCCTCCATTTTATTTCAGTGGCTACAGCCCTACCCAAGGCCCCCAGTGCTGGTTCTCAGTTCCTTTATATGGGCTTTGCAGCCTCCTTGCAGACACATCCAGATCTCCTCTCCTATGCGCTCCTTCTGTTTCTTCTTTGGTCATGTTTTCTAGTGTCAAGGGGTAAGGCTAGGCGGGGTGCCCGCCCTGTGCCACTATATCACCTCTGCCCATTTCCACCCTGTACAACTGTGGCTTTCTTTCCTTCCCACTTTCTGCTGCCTCTCGTCTTCCACTTCTCTCACATTTGCAGGACAGATGCTGCCTCTCCCCGGGTTTCTTCTCCAGGGCCTACCTTATTGGGGTGCCTTCCTCCATCATGTCGGCTGCATGTCATGGACTCCCAAACTGCAGATGAGAGAGTAGAGATGGGAAGAGCCTGCCCAAGACTGAACATGAAGCAATGTCAGGGCCATGGCAGGTGTTTCCCCTGCTGGAGGGCAGGCACCTGGTAACCCTGGAGACCACTGCAGAGGGCCTGGTGTCTGGAGCCTGGTCGAAGCTTCCCAGTGGTACAGCATTTCCTCCATTTAGCTCTCTAATGCAGCTCTCCCCAGACTTACCTGACCATTAGGGCCACTCGAGGCTCTGTCTGTGGTCACAATCCCTGGTCCGTATTGAATCAAAGCCTCGGAATGATGCTGTGGGTAATTCTTATGAAAAAGCAAGATGGGAAAACACAGCTCCAGGACCTTACCACTCAATGGGACGCCTTAGGAATGCAGAGTCTCAGGTACCACCCTGACATATACATGACAAGACCCCCAGGTGATTTCTACACACAGGGCCATGTCTGGGCTTGCAGTCCCTCACAGAGATGACATGGTGTGGGGGTGGCTCAGGCTATGTGAACTTAGTATGGTGTTTTTCTAGTCTGACCTCTTTCTCTTTTAAAACTTAGGGTAATAGCTCCTGGGGTTTTTGATAATCACACTGGATGCTGAGTTGGGAACACTTTACAAATTTTAAAAACATGGCATTCCTGTTGTCTGGTCCTGTCCTTGGCTCCAACCTGCTGCTCCTTATCCTGCCTGTCTTCTCACAGGTGTTGGCCTTCCTGCCTTGTCCCAGGGCCCAGGCTGAAGTCTCCTGCTGATAAACTCCTGGAAGAGCTGGAACTGGTCAGTACCAGGTGGGTCATCACCATGGCCACGCCCACTCCCACAGGCCCCCCCCACCCCCCCCCCACCCCACCTCCAACCTCGCCTATCTCTAGCCAGGAGAGCCAGATGCTGATGTCAATCAAGGTGCAGCCTCCTGTCAGAGGGGCAGATCAATGCCAGGTGCTGCCCAGAGTCATTGTGCTGGTCCCCAAAACAGTCCACAGGGAAACTGGTTTGGGTGAAGGGCAGACCTTTTGAGGCTGCATGGAACTGGAGGGTGGCTGCCTAGGGCAGGTGGCTGAAACTTGGCAGGGATGAAGAAAGGAACCTGCGGCAGATGTGTGTGAAGAGAAATACCATTGTGCCACCGGGCAAGGTGTTGTCAGCTGACCTGTTGTATAGATGAAGAAGGAGATGAGACAGCTGCCAACCTCTCCTGAGCCCACAGCACCTCTTGACTCCAGGATATTCTTCCATGCTAAGATTTGTTTGACAGCTGTGCTCTGGTGGCAGAGTGGTTAGGAAAGTGCCTTAGGCCAGTACAGTCTATGTACATCCCAGGATCCCAGTTTGTACCATGGGGTATGGGAGAGCAACTAAAATGAACAAGTAAATAAAACAAAGTGTTTCTTCCTCCTCTCTCTTCCTGCTTTCCTGTCTCTGCTCACTTTCATTCCTGCCTGCACTTTTCCTTAAAAAAAGCCAAAAGAAAAAAGATTCATCTAGCAAAGCTGTGTCAGGTGGGCCCTGGAGCCCCTTGGTCTTCCCAGGCATGCTGTTTATGACAGGAGAATGTCTTTGATTTTCAACTCCAGCCCCTTCTCTCTATATACTCCCTCTTGTCTGTGCCCATAAATGTACTCCTTTATGTCAGATCACATGCTCCTGATGTTTTAGGTTGTGATTTTTTTTTTAATTTTGTTTCAGAAAATATGGACATGACTTTATTGAGTTTTATTTAATGGAAGGCAGAGCTGGAGCATTGTTATCGGGCCCTGCTTTCCAACTTATTGTAGATTTTTTATTCTGTCTCCACAATTAAAGAATATTATTCAATTTGCAATAATTATTTCCATAAGCTTTCGGTCAATGGTAATGAGTCATTCTGATTTAAGTCACAGAAGCCTCCTCCAGCCCAGCATTCCTTTAGGGGAACCACACTTTGTGGGACATTGCCCTCCTTTTTCTTACATGGGTGCTTTTTGTTTAAGGAAAGGAGAAGGCAGGAATGAAGGCAAGTAGGCAGGAAGACGGAAAGAGAGAAAGAAGCGTGTCATCTATTTCATTTAGTTGTTCATCTTGGTTGTACCTCCCAGGCCTGGGTCAGGAACCTGGATTCTTGGGATGTCTGTGGACTCTGGGGGCCAACGGCACAAACTTAACCACTACCCTGCCAGGGTGTGCCTCATCTGGGTGCTTTAAAAGAGTCACCCCTAAAAAAGACAGAGATCCTCTCCCTGTGATCTGATTCTAGTAGCTGCCTTGGAAAACATTCATCTGAACAACCCCACAAAGATCTAGAAAAAGTTTTTTTAAAAATCACAGCTCAGAAACACACTTAACAGGTGGGAGAAATGTAGTGTGGCAGGTCCTCTGCAACTACACCACTAGCTCTCCAGCAGGCAGTGATCTGGGGGATCCTCACCTGGGCAACCCATATTAGTTCCAAATTGGGGACGGGGTGACATCCCTGGTGCATATTAGGGGTTCTCCTTTTGCTTTGTGTCTGGGGCCTTTGTCAGGGCAGGAATCTGAAGAGAGGTATCTTAGGACTGGGTGCCCCTGGCAGAGACCTAGGGGCCTCAACCCCTCAGGAGGGGCCTTTACCCTTTTCTAGAGGCATAAGTTGCTTTCTCCTAGGGAATTTGCTGTTCCTGGTCACCTCCTCCTTTCCACCTCTTCCCCCTCTTTCTTCTTCCAGGTCCCCCCTCTTTTCCTCCCTCCTTTCCCTCACCTGCCTTCCAGGAGCCCCGCCCAATGCCCCTCTTTCTGGGGTCCGAGTGTCCAGAGGCGGCAGGGCCTGCACCCCCGGCATGCGCCCCACCGCCCCTGCCCCCAGAGCGCCCACCGCCCCTCTGGTCAGCCGCAGATGCCGGCGCCTCCTGCTTTGTTTCTCATTCTGAAGCCGAGTCGCTGCCGCACTAATTGCCACCAGCAGGGGCTCGGGGAGGGCTCCTGTTCCTCCTGCCGCTTAGAAGGCGGCCCAGGGTGGGAGGTTTTCAAGAGCCGAATGAGCTAAGCCAGCATCGAGCATTAGTCCAGGAATTTTAAACACTCGTTAAAGGCTTGGCCATGTCTCACTTGAGTACACATCATGCTCCAGTTCCTGCTCGGAACCGCGGGGGCATTCGCGGGGCGGCGCTTATCAATATTTTAGCACGAGAAAGGCAAATGATGTTGAAACATTGAACTATATTTCCATCTGTTCAGGCTGAAACGGGGCAAGCACACTCAGGAAATGGAATCTCTCCTCCCCAGCTGCCTCAGAAGCAGCGATACAGCGATACCCACTGGCCTGGCCTCTGCCTCTGCCTCAGTTTCTCCTCCCCTTCTCCTCTCTTTTGGTCCTGGATATTCATGCCTTGTGGGCCGAGTCTAAGGCCCGATCTTGCGATATTGGCATTGGGTGTGCTGGTAGAGCAGGAGTGGTGTTACCTCAAAAAAAGAAACAAAAGACAGAGAATGAGCCCCCTCTTCTTAAAATATAACTCACCATCCACTGACAGGGAAAAGCAGGGTCGGTGTGGCCGCCCTCTTTGGTGTCTGAGAATCACCTCCAGCGCCTCACGCCTGGCTCAGCACCTGCAGCAAGACCACGTGGGTGGTTAGACACGCGGAGTGCACGGACCACAAGTCCTGCTCCACCGCTGCACGCACACTGTAGACGAGGCATTTTTACTCTGCTCCCACAGCCCCTGGGATAAAACAACGTAATGGCAGGAAGGAGCTTTGAGAAATACTGATGTTCAATTGTCTCAAAGGATCTGAAGAGTTTCCAGTCAGTGGAAAGCTGGTGTGTCATGGGTCTTGAGATCACCTTCCCCCAGCCCCTCACTCCCAGAGCTCATGGGAGTTGCTGCCCCCCAAGAGGGCAGAGATTTATAGGATTCAAGGAATATGGAACCCTCACCATTATTTTTTTGTCTCTAGTCCTAAAGCAAAATGAGGAACTGCTTCCCATTTTCCCTTAGACTGTCTTTTTGCAACTTTTCTCCTTTTGATGCTGGTCTGTTTAGTTAAATTTCTCTACTGAGAAATAGGATGAGATGGGGAAGGGAAAGCAAAGCAGGGAAACTGCAAGCCTGTAGGACTTACCCTGCTAACGAGGATTTTTTGCTTTTTTGGTGTATTTTTTTTAAAGAGTGGAAGGAAGAGGAGGAATAAACATCTTTATTTCGTTGTGCATTGTGGTTTTTTCACCTGACCCTGGGTCTTGAACCCTGGTCCTTGGGCTGTATGTGTTTATCCACCGGCATCTCAGCCCCCTGAGTTTTCAGGGCATGCCCAGACCTTAGAATTTGAAGTATACACTTTTGTTTCTGGAACCAACTGATGCACAACTGAAGCCAGTCTTCACCTTGACCCCCAAGCTGGCAGCCAGGTGATGGTAACTTGCCTTGTGGGACACAGATGCTGCCACGGAAACAGCAGAGTGGAGGCCAGGTCTGTCATAGGAGACTAGAGGCTGCCAAAGAAAGAGCTCGCCTGTGTCCTCCCTCCCTCCTCCTTCAGACAGGGACACCAGTACCCAAGTCAGTTGGAGGAGGAGCTGCTTCCAGTCTTCAAAATGAGGTCTTCTTCCTCAGTCAGGACAGGAGACAGAGGAGGAGAATTCTCTAGTAGCATTGGAACCAAACATGCAAATTGTATCACAAGTAGTCATCTCAGAAATAGGATACCTGATGAGTCAGAGGTCAAGGCCATTGCCAACAAGCCAGCAGAAGACAGTTCTTCACAGACACCTGTGCCCGAGAGTAGCTAGTGGGGAGGCAACAAAGTACCCACAGGAATGGGGGTCTGGTGTAAAAAGACAGACCTATTTGTAAATAGAAAAGTACTTCTATCAAGGAGTGTTCAGTTTGGTTTCGTTTTCTTTCTCCAGAGGAAGGAAACAGGCCGGAATAAAGGCAAACAGACAGACAAGCAGAGAGAGAGGAGGAAGGACATATTTGTTTATTTAATTATTCGTTTTGGTTGTTTCCCCTGGCCAAGGGTCTTGAACCCAGGCTCTTGGGCTTTACAGGGACCATGTCTCCATAGCCACAGACTGAGCTACACGTGCCTCAAGGACTGGTTTTTTGTTTTGTTTTGTTTTTAATGAAGGCATGCAGCAGGAATAAGGCAGGAATACAGGCAGGAGTGAAGGCAGGCCAATGGGCTTAACGCCTCAGCCACTAGGCCATGCCAAGGAGGCTTTTTAATTTCACTGCCTCTGTAAGACTCAGGATTAATGTTGACATCTTTGGAAAGACACGGCAGACACGGCCTCTCCCTCCTTCCTCAACTATAGAAGGTAGGGTTAGTATGGCGGAAACAAAGGGGCCACTTTGGAAGATTTGTGAAGCAAGTCCAGGCAGGATCGTGGTGAGCCCTGATCCAGGAGGCACCCACCCACAGCACCCACAGAGACATGGTGCCACTAGAAGCAGGCAGAACTCTTAAGAAGGACTGGTGAGGACAGAAGGGAAGCAGTGCATTGGCTGTGGATGACACAAGTGAGCCTGAGTCGGAAGACAGTGTGAATTACAGCTAAAACCAAGACATCCTCCCTCAAACACAGTACTGTAGGTACTAGCGAGCAGGCAGGAACCCAAGGCCAGGGGAGACTGCCTCTTAGGTGAGCAGCTATTCTGTGCTGGGTGCTATCCAAGGTACTTTACTTAATTATTTCTCACAGCACCTCAGAGATACCTCAGAGATTATTAAACCCATTCAACTAAAGAAAAAAACCGGAAAAGTTAGAAGCTTAGTGACCTGCCAGATGATAGGCTCTAGGTCTCAAGATAGTAAGTGTTATGCTAGGAATCGGAACCTAAATTTGTATGTCTCCTAATTTATGCTCTTCATACCACAGGTGATATGTAGCTCCAATTCCAGTGAGTGGGGAAAAGGAACAGAGACAGGATGGGTCTTCCTGGAGGCCAGAGGAAAGGGCATCACGATGAAGGAAAATTGAGTCTTCGTGGATACTGAGATGTGGCTGGTCCATAGCCTTGTGAACCTGAAGAAATGGTCTTTTCAGTAGAGGCCAGAAACCAGGGGTGTACCAGAGAAGGTGAGGACAAATGCATAGTGAGTGAAGTTTATTCTGACGTAAGAAGTACACGCTCAGAGCTCAACCCAAAAGTCCGTCAACTAGAACTCAGAGCAGGAGCTGGTGGGCCGCCATATTCCTGGGCTCGGCCTAAGTGTGGTAGGCGGCACTGAAGGGGGCGAACCAGGGTGAGGGTTGGGAGAAGAAATTCCCTGACTTCAGGAGACAGGTTCATGCTGTTAGGATGCCAAGCTCCTCACAGTCAGGAGGCTGGACATGTGCATGGGTTCTGTAAGCGGTGACCTTGCAGAGTCTCTTGCTGGCTATGGCGGACCCCGCTTGTGTATGGTCTGCCTGGTGCATATCCCATCATCAAAGGGGTTGGAAGTTCAGGAAGGAGACCAGGGTCCCTCTAGCAGCTCTACCTGCAGAAGTGACAGAGAAAATAGGAATTGGAGCTTGAAGAGGGGGTTGATGGGGCTTCTTTGGTTTCTCACAGCAGAGAGTCAGTCCCATGTTTTCTTCAGAAACCAGCACTCACAGTGCAGATGCAGCTAGAAGTGAACACAATTATTATTATTTATGAGGCCAGGCCTCTGAGAACCCGAGCAAAGCTGTCAGTCAGCTGGGCCTCACGCAGACCGAGAGTGATTGTTCAGAAATCAGAACACTGATCAGGACGGAAGGAATTCTAGAATCAGGTTATATATATGCTCTATGGCTGTTCCCTCTGCAGCACCGCCACTAACGTCATCAGACTGTTTTCTCTGAAGACCAGGATCAGGTGGTCTAGGGCTTGTGACAATTTCTCAGACCTTGTAAATATAGTCTGACTCCAAAATAGGAGGAGAAAACTTTGAAAAAAATCACAAAAGTTATATTTTATTGATACAGCCCACATTCACTAATTTAATATTCATAAAAGATTGGAAATAAAAATTTAAACTTGAGTCTCACACTTCCCAGGATTTCTCAAATATGCCCAATGATTAAGGTCATAAAAAGTCAATCACAGGGTGCGCCCTGTTGGCCTAGTACACCTGGGAGCAGTCCCACATACATCCCAAGGTCCAGGGTTCAAGACCTGGGGCCAGGGAGGAAACAACCAATGTAAACAACTAAATTAAAAAAATTTTTTAAAAAGCTCTTCTTCCTTTTCTCTCTTCCTTCCTTCCTTCCTTCCTTCCTTCCTTCCTTCCTTCCTTCCTGTTAGACTACTCACCTTCATTCCTGCCTGCTTCTTTCCTTTAAAAAAAAAAAAGTTAATCATAAAGTAAATGTGTAAAGATTCTACCGACCTGAAATTTTAAGCAGGAAATTTAATATAGGTACATTAACATTTCCATATGTTTGATACTCAGTCTACGAAATTCTTCAAATTGGTATGCCCCATTGGAGTAGCAGTTGGTCAACTGCCTCCAAAGGACACAGGCCACTCCCCCTGGGTTGGATACCAGGTGTGTGGAGAGGGGCTTGCAGAACAGCCAGTGTGAACAACTAGATGGAAATAAAATAAAGCGCTTCTTCCTCCTCTCTCTTCCTGCCTGCCTGTCTCTGCTCACCTCACTCCCGCGCCTTTCCTTGAAAAGACAGAAACAATCTACAATCAATCACGATCAGACAGAGAAGGATCCTTGCTGAGCCCCCACCGAATTAAAGCAATTCCGCCCTTCTCATCAGCCCTGAGAGCCGGGCTCAAGGTTAGGACAAGTTGGTCCTAAACGCCTCTCCACCTCGTAGCCCTACCATTCTGCTCTGCAGGAAAGAGGCAGCCAGGGCACCATCCTTCTCACGCTGGTGTCCTCAGCAGTTCTCTGGATCCCCTTTGACCTTTACCTCTGAGCCGGGGTGGGGGCCTCTGGCAAGGCTGCCACCACAGTAGTACAGAGGAGACTGCGCTTCCTCCCTCTGATGTGACAGCTCACTTGAGCTTTCCGCTCCTCCGGTCTGCCTGTCAACAGGAGAAAACAGCCCCTGCTGGGTTTTCTCCACACTCATCAGCTTGGGCAGTGACCCAGCCGCACATGCCCAGATGGTGCAGGCACGGAGGAGCTGCTGAAATAAGGCAGGCCGAGGTTTGGTGGAGGCTGGAGGAGGCCCCTGGACCACCCCACATCCTCCATGACGCCCTCCCCTGGAGCTTGGCCCAGACAGATGGCTCCTGGGAGCATTTTTGCATCAGTCATTTGGCTCAGTCACCTGACAGATTCTGGGCTGTCCCAGGAAGCCGTGTGCTGCACCTGTCCCCCCGGCACAGCTTCGGTAGCTGGCATCATACACCAGGAGTGTTCACATGTGATGCTCGTTAGCCCAGGTGTGCACAGGTCCTCTCATTGTCACCTGAGCCTAATCCTGTAGAGGGACAGTGATTTTCCTTATCAGCTCTTCTTGGGTCTATACATTTGCCGCGGAGTCCTGTGTCTTCACTAGAGATGATCCTTTGAGGCAAAGGGTCTTGATAGGCAAGAGTCAGGTTTTGGTTTTGGTTTTTTCAAAGGAAAGGTGCAGGCAGGAATGAAGGCGAGTAGGCAGGCAGGCAGCAAGAGAGAGAAGGAAGAAGTGTTTCATTTGCTTTATTTTGTTGTTCATCTTGATTGTTCCCCCTGCCTCCCAGTTGGCGAACCTGGGTCCTCGGGATGTCTGTGGACTGCACTGGCCTGCAGCTGCAATCCTAACTACTAAGCCTCTGGGGCGTGCCATGAGTCAGCGTTTTTACAGCCTTCGAGGTGATTCTCATGTGCAGCTTGATTTTGGACCCTTGAGTGTACATACCTTCCAGCCTGGAAAGTTCCTTCATTTCTTCTGAAGGCCAGATAGGCTCCCAGGCTGGACAGGCAGAAGGATGGGTATAAATAAAAATGCCAGAAAACTCCTTGTGCCCAAACAGATTCCCTCGCCTAACCTGCCAATTCCTTCAGTCCCACTGTAGATCGTCCTCCAGGCCCGGGCTGTGTGTTGCCTTGCAGAAAATTCCTAAAAATGCCACCTCTCTCCAGAAAATCTCTTCTTCTTTCCAAAGATCAGAGGTTGCTGAAACAAAATCTTCTCTCCTCTAGTTCAGGACCTGTCTTGCCCAGGGTCCTACCCTTCTACCCACAGTCCAGCTCAGGGCCACCAGCACTTGGGCTCTGAAGCAGTCCTTGAGCGAGTGAAGGGGACGTTCCTTTCTCTGCACCATCCTCCTGCTGGCCTCCTACCCCACTTGTAGGGCACAGGCACCAGGAGCCAGACTGTCTGCCCAAACTGGATGGTTGCCAGGAAGCGTGGGGACCAGCTCTGCGGCCCTGCCCAGGCACCAGGATGAAAGGAAACCCCAGAATGGCAGTTTCGGATTATCTAGTGCCCTGGGCCAGACAGACTCCCTGCAAGGATTAGCGGCTTCCTCTCAAAGAGCTGCAGCCTCTCCTCTCGACAAAGCCTGCTCTTCTGGGGAGCTCCTGCCCCCGCTCCTGCCCATACAGCCCTGTGAACAGGGGGCTCTGAATCTGCAGAGAACAGCTTCTCTTGGAGCACCTCCGGTGATAGGGAACACACCACTTCCCCCAGGTGACTCAGTCGGCTCTGGTTGTTACAGACAGTTCTTCGTTGTACTGACTCAGAAGCGGTCTCCCTGCTGTCTCCTCCGTGGGTCATGCTGCAAAGCCTGCTGCTCCTGCTAGGGGCTGTGGGGACACCAAGGGATCCTACAGTCAAGGCGGCAAGAGTGCTTGCTCTAAGTCCATCCCTGGATGGTTCTGGAACTTGAGTCCACCGGATTCCCCTTGGACACTGAAATCACTTCCTAATGGGAGGATGCTCTTGGGATTGTTGCCCCAGGGAGCTTCCACTCCTCTCCCAGCTGCCCTGCCCCTCTTAGCACCCATCAGCCCTGTGCTCTCTTCAGCCTCACTCCAGCCAGCTTTCTATGGCCATGGACCTTAGCCCAGTACTGGGAGGGGCTGCTGGATGTTTCCGATGAGCCCCTGACCCTCTTACCCATAAATGTCCCGGACCCCCTTGCTGCATCCTCCTAAGTCCTTCAGGTACCTCTTTCCCCGTCACCACTAGGGCTGACTCCCAGCCACTGCCCAGCTACAGGGCCCTGGGGACAGGCATCCATGGAAAAGGGTTAGCAGGAGACAGAACCCAGCCTTCCTCATTCAGACTCTCTAAACCCTAACTGCAGTGTGTGTATTTCTTATTGTAAAATAGACAAGATTGAACATTCTCATCATTTTTGGGTTACAATCCTGTGGCATTAAGCTCATTGACACTATAGTGCAAACATTACCATCACCACTTTCAGAACCTACTATCTTTCCCCACTGATACTCTGTACACATTTGACACTAACTCCCATTCTCTCCCCAGCGCCCGGGAACTCCCATTCCACTCTGTGTCCCTGTGAATCTGACTCCTCGAGGGGCTGCCTATAAACGGAACTAGAGAGTATTTCTCCTTTATGTCTGACTTATTGGCTCAGCACAATGCCTTCAAGGTTCATCCCTGCGAGCTCACATGTCAGAATGTCGTTCCTCTTGAAGGCTGAGTCACCTTCTCTTTTATGAGCACATCACATTTTGGTTATCCGGTCAGAGGGCGCTTGGGTCGCTCTGCCTTTTGGCTGTTGTGAGTCACGCGGCTGTGGACCTAGGTGAGCCGGTGACCGTCCGGTTCAGCGTGCATTTTCCGTGCTGCCCTAAGAGCTTCTTCTTCTTCCCCTGTAAGACACACTGTGTTCTTATCACATGGAGACACCACCTGGTTCACCGCCCCCACCCTGGAGTTCAGCACAGCCTGGCACAGTGACCGGCACGAGGTGGCATGGAGGAGACTGAGGACTGAGGACTGGTGGCATCTGCCTCCTGGTCCTGAGCCTGTGGTTGTGCTGTGAGAGCTGGCGGATGTATGGGCTTCTCCTTAGAGATCGTGTGTGTTGGGTGGGCTTCGTGCTCCAGTCGGCTTGGGTTCGAAGCCAGGCTCTGCCATTTGTAAAATGAGACCAATGCCTGCTTTTCAAAAATGTTATGATTCTTAGAGAGAATGCTGAGGAGCCTTAAGCTGTGGCAATTGTCACAGCTATTGCCATCTCTCTCCCAGGTTCTTGGCCCAGGACACGTATGTGAATTATTTATGATGGGGCTAGTGGTAGCTGCTTGTGCCTGGGGAGACAGAGGGGAGCCCTGAACATTTAAACTGGCCTCTCAAAGAGGAGCACACCCAGCTTTTTAGATTGGATCTGCCAGAGCATAGTGGTGTGTCTCTCTAGGAGGTGCTCCCCAGCCCCAGGCCCCTGGGAAGTGTGGTCACGGCTTGGAGCCTGATGTATCAGGCTTGATTCCACTCTCAGGCCCCAGATGTTTCTGGAACCAGATCCCCTGCCTCATGTCCATGCCAGACTGGCCTCTTTTCTTCTTTTCCATCCTCCCTTCTTAGTGCCTTCCCTTCGTCCTCATCTGCCTACTTTCCCCCTCAGAACCTCCCTAAAGCCTCTGACAAATCCATGTGACACTAATGAGGGAGACCAGCACTTGGGAAAGAACAGTGCTTTAACCTGAAGCAAGGAACCTCTGATGGAGGAGCTTAGGGGTTAGTCATGGGCAGAAGAGAGATTTGTGGCAAAAGTCCTTCTCAAGTTATGCCTATTAGCACCCACCTATTTGGACAGATGCAGAAGCCGCAGATTCAGGGAGGTGTAAGATCATTGACGGTTGCCTCTTGCAGTCCCAGATCCTCTGCCCTGCTGCCAGCCTCTGCTGGAACACCTGTAATGACTGAGAACTCAGTGCCTCCTAAGCCAGCCCACACCATCTCCTGACCCACCTCTGAATATTTCTTCCTTCCGAGTCAGTAACTGCGCCTGTCCTGTAGCACTCTCCGTGGGCCCCTTATCTACCCTTGGGATTGTGTGGGACAAGTCGGCTCTTTTCTCCCACGGTTACACCCCCTTAAATACTGGAGGTCAGGCCCCAGTTACAGAAGGTGAACATCCTGGCTATGGGAACTTCGCTGAAGAACTCTCAGGCCCAGACGCAGTCAGATGTTCTCAGTCAGCAGCAGCTGCAGGGACCTGGTTTGCTCAGGGTCACCTGGTTCTGTTCCACTCCTAGTCCTGAGAGCAAACCCAGGGCTGAGAGCAGGGTCTGGGGGGGGGGGGGGGGGGGGG
>RJWH01007669.1:0-32171 GCA_004363575.1 Solenodon paradoxus | reverse complement strand
CTTTTGCTTGAATTTCTGCACTGAAAATCACAGAGTACACACTTCTAGAATAGCAATCTCTGCCTCTGTTTAAGGAAGCCTCCCTGTTCTTGCCCCACCGCCCCCCCTTTTCCTCTCACCTATTAAGGGACCCAAGGTGCTGTACTAGCAATGCTGGCTAAGCATGGCACTTAAGCAGATACATTTCTAGGTCATGTCCCTCTGCCCTTCAACCCTTACCAAATATTTACTGTGTTCATACTCAGTGCTATTCATTGTCCCCTGGGGTGTGGCTGCCTCCTGCAGGCTACAGAAGTTCCAGAGCTCAGAGCTTTGGCTTCTTTATTCCCTCGTTCCCATCCCCCACCCCCTGCACCTCTGGACACAGGGCTGGGAAGCTGGAAGGGGCAGGGGGTTCTGGGCTCCTAGCTGTTCGGGGAGGAGGAATCTGGGCACCTGGCCTTCTGGGAACAGAGCAGGGCCTTTAGAGACTCTGCATGGATCCCCTGCTGCCTCCCTGGGGTCCAGAGACACACTCGGCTCCCATAAGGTTGGCTCAGGGGGTCCAGTGGGTGAAGGGAAAATGTAAAGTTATTCAACACTTGAGAGTTGCTGTGTTGAGGTTGACTCTTAATCCATCTTACTCTTCACACTTAAAAGCCTACCTCTTCCAAAATGACTTCCTGGGCTGTTGAGAATGGAGGTGAAGGCTTCCTCTAGTCCAGGGCCTACATGAAACTCAAGGTCACACCCATGGGACCCTGACCCCAGTGACTCAGGACTGGAGGTCTGTACCACAGTCACAAAACGGCACCTGATAGGTCTGTGTCAAACCAGGTGTCTGAGGTGAAGGAGCCTGAGACAGAAGAACTGCCTGGATGCAGTCCAGGAATGAAGGTGGGTCCAAAGGCACATGGGGAGGGGCGCCCCTAGGGGCGGGGCCTTGGGAGCGGGGTGTGCAGACCCATCCTGGGATGGTGGGGGCACTGCATCCTCTCCACAACCTGTCCATTCTCAGGGTGCTCCTTCCTAGATAAAATGTTCAATTTCCTATTAAGTCAAAGGAGGTTCTGGAGGAAATCTTGTTTCTTGGGCTCTGGGGAGCAGCTACATGACTAGACATTGACAAAGCCATTTCAAGAAGAATCAAGTGAAGAGGAGAGGCACCTGGCCAGGACGCAGTGGCTGAGAGTGGAGGGAGGGGATGACACTGCCATGTCCCTGGAGCCACTGCTGTGACCCTGGGCTCTGATGCTTCGGACCCTTCCCTGAGCGCACTTCCAGGAACCACACACCGTGTGACAACATCACTGCCACCCACAGGAGTTCTGGTGCTAGTCGGGCCTCCCACATGGCTCTGTGACTCTGCAGCGTATGAACCACGTCTCTGCGCACTGTTCTGTGGCGTCACCTTAGTGCAGAACAGGTGCTGTCACTGTATGACTTGGGTCGATTGCTATGCAAGTCCACTGTGCTGCTTCATGACTGTGCCCTATTGCTTGTCACTGAGTCTCTTGGTCACATGAGCTCACACATTGCTATGTAATTTTGTTTGGTTGCTATGGAACAGTGACCCAGTGCTACATGGCTACTAGTGATTGCCATGGAGCTGTACACTGTTGCTAGCCACCCCCGGTCTCTTGCTTGTGCCTGGGCTCTGCTGATCATGTGATTGTCTGGGTCCTGCTCTGGTCCTTGTGGGCTCTGGGAAATGCAGGAGCTGAAACCGGGGGCTGGGTCGGCAGGAGCCACCAAGGGTAAGATGTCAGAGGGAGGGACAGCTAGCCTGTTAAATCAGCTGAGAGAAGCAGGCAAGGGAGAGAGGGAGTAAGGGCTGGGGGAGGGAGGGAGGGAGGCGGAGGACTGGAGGGAGGGGTGAGAGGGTAAATGGAATGGAGCCAAGAATCAGCAACAAGGAAGGAGCAGGAAGGGCCTGGAACGAGTTGGGATGGGCAAAGGAGACCCTCCAGTAATGTCTGAGGGACCCATTGGCGTCAAGTTGGCTGAACAGTCTGAGGCTAGGCCTGCAGGAATCTGCAGCCATCTGTATTCACTTGACTATGTGCTTTTTTATTAAAGAGAGAAAGGGAGGAAGAAAGGGAGAGGAGGGAGGGAGAGAAGGAGGGAAGAAAAGGAATTAAAGAAGGAAGGGGCATCTTTATTTAGTTATTCCTTACAGTTTTTCACCCCAGCCCTAGGTCTCGGGCCTGGTTCCTTGGGCTCTGTGTGGTCCATACTCCAGTGTCTCAGCCACCTGAGCCACAAGGGATGTGCAAGGCAGCATGAATAACAGGCTCAGAAGAAAGCCTTGGGCAGGGGCTGTCTTACCTCTGGTCTCCCTCAGTGCCATTCACTGTAAAATCAGGGGATGGGATTCCTTTAGCGTCACTCTGAAGCTATCACCAATACCCCTGCTTTCTTTCAGGAGTTCTGGCATGTGGCCCAACAAGAAATGACCATCATCTGTGTGGGGCCCTGGAGCTCAGAGATGAGGAAGCCAGTGTGTTCCTAGTTCAGGGACTGGCTGGTGCTGGTTGAGTGGACCTAACCCAACGGGAAATAAGGGAGAAAAGTCAGTCTTGCCAGGTACCAGCAATGGAGAGGGCAAGGACCCAGCAATCTCAGGGGAGTTTGGGAAGCTGCCCACAGAGGGTGTGCTTGAGTCGATTCTCCACACAGACTCACAATGTCTGAGTCTGTGGCTCTGCGCTGCCCTGGGGCTGGGTCCCCATCCCCAGCAGAGCTTCCTCAAATTCTGCCTTAGTGCTTATTGCCTTAGGCCAATTATTTCTCCCTCCCTCTCTGCCACTCACACAGTTTAGTCAATCCCTTACTCAAAAATAGTTCCTACTAAATGGTCACCTTGACTTCTCAAGCAGTAGTCTAATCCATCTTTTATGGTTTAATAGTCCCACTTCATATGGTTTAATCCTTAAGAGATCTAGACTAACTGACGTACCATCTATGTTATCATAGCATCATCTCAGATATTAAATGTACATAACATATATTTGTATATAGTATATATAGCTGTATCTATATCATTTAAATTGCCCATCTATTACATCCATCCTATATTAAAGGTCCTTTCCTCCTCAGCTCTGTTTTTTATTCTTTCTCACCACCACCACCATCATCATCATCATCACCACTGAATTTTACAAGCAGAGTGAAGACTTTAACCTAACCCGGTCCAACCATTTCTATGTCTTACCTCCCCCTAAACAAACTCAAAGTTTTGTTAGCTCTAATTTATCTCAAATAATCCAGACCCTCAGACCTGCCTGTTGAACTCAACTCCGGTCACCAGACTCCAAACCCTGCTCAGGACAGGAGAGAGGCCCTGCTGCTCCCTCCTCCCGCCGCTGTGTCCAGTGCCTGTGGGCTGAGATGAGAGGCATGCTCTGTGCCCAGAGGTGATGAAGGGTCTGCATTCGGAAATGGGGGTTAACTGGATGAGACTAAGGCTTGGCACCTGGCCCACCCCGAGGAGCGGAACTGGAGGGTTTCCTGAGCTCTTCAGGGTGTGGCCCAGGGGAAAGGTCTTCACCCTCTTCCTTTCCTGCCTGCCTTTCCCCTTCCATGGTACCTTCCCTTTTTCTTTCATCCCTGGCCTTTTCACCACCTCCTTTCTCCACCTCTGCTTAGAGGCACAACAAGGGCCATTCCCTGGCCAGACCGTGGGGATTGTAGGCACTGGTTTCTTTGTGCTAGGAGAAGTCTCCAAAGAGGTCTAAATCTTTATTTTCAACCCAACTGGCTGCTGAGCTAGCAGCACATGCTTGGAGTTACTTCCCCAAGGGCCAGAGGTGAGAGGAGGGTGTGGAGAGATGGGCTGTGAGCGCTCTGGCACCCCCCCCAGGGGAAGGCCCTGTTCTGGCCCCCCGAGGGGAAGGCCCTGCTCCAGAGAAGGCAGGGGTGCTCCACACATCTGTGGTGCACCCAGGAGGCAGAAACCCTTTTTATTCGTCCGGTGGGACGTGCTCCAGAAAGGTGCAGAAGTGCCAGGGGAAGATGAGGAGGCTGTCCGAGGAGAGGGACAGGTCCTGAGAGGAGGAGGAGGCCCAAGGCTTCCTTACGACTGGGTGCCCTTGGCTGGGGCCTTTTCTTAAGATCTTCTGCAGCAGCGTTCCCCATGGGGTCCGCTGTGGAAGAAGGGTGGAAACACACACGAAGTCACCCATGGTCATTAAGGGAGGGGTGGTATCGCAACTGGGGCTAAATTGCCTTTTTGGTGATCTCTCCTTTATCAATCTGCATCCACAGACAGGGGTTAGGCCTTGACCCCTCACCAAACAGACACCATTTTGGCCACCTTCACCTTTCCCAACATCTGGTCACTGGCAACAGGAAGCCACATCAGCTCCCATGATCAAGGACACAGACTCTGTGGGGTACACAAAGCAGGTATTCTCTTTCCTTCCAGCCCCAATGTCTTCTGTGAGAAGTTAAAACCAATCTCTTGGGGTTGGGGTGTTCCCTTACCCAGTGCTTTCCTGTTACCCAGGTCCTGAGCTGATGACTGCTTGAGTCAGAGGACCATCTTGCAAGTTTTGTGGGACTGTTTTGAAAGAAATCTTTGGGAATTCCATTCACAAGGTGGGGAAATGCGGGAAAATGAGGAATCTACACTTCCACCACTTTAGCTTTGGGGTGACTGGCTGCATACCCAAAGGGGAGGACTGCTTGACACCTGACCAGTGAACCAGGCCCACAGGTGGTAGTCACATCCCCTTCCCCCCGGCCCTTATCACTGCTGTGACACTCACCGTCTCCCAGGATATCGGGGCCACCTGCGGCTCCTCTTTTGCCTCCTGAGAGGTGGATGTGCTGGCCTCCATCGGGGAGTTTACTGTGGTCTTGGACCAGGACTCGCGGATGGAACCCAGATTCTCATCTAAGACCTTGGGGTCTAGGTTGGGCAGAGTCTTGATGTTGTTTGGTGTCAAGAAATTTTCTGGTCTCTGGGAAGAGAAGGTTCAGAGAGATTTCTCTGTGCTGCTCTACCATTAGCATACTTCAATGCCCCCACTTCTCCTCCTCAGCCATGTGGGCAGGGGAGGCTGCACACCTGGCCACCATCTGCTTCCTACCACCTGCCCCCTTGATCATTGGGTCCTAACCATACTGTCCTTGCCATTGATCCAACAAGCCAAGCTCCTGTCTGCCTTTGGGCCTTTGTAACGGCCACCCTCTACCTGGAGAGTTTTGTGGACATTTACCTGATTTGCCCCTTCTCATCATTTGGGACTCATCCCTCCAACAGGCTCTTCTTTACTCTGATGGGCCTCTTTCCTGCCATGTCCTTCTACCTAGTCTCCTCCTCACTCCTTGGCATGACCATTGATCTCTTCTCTGTCTAGAATTTACCCCACTCAAGTACCAGTCCCTCCAGGAAGCCTGGATGACCTGCACCCATACTTGCTGGAAGATTTCTTGGTTCTTCCATGCCAGCAGGTGGTTCGTTGTGCTCTCACACTGTTCTCTAATTCTGGTTCTCTTGCCTTTTTTTTTTTTTTTTCTGGCAAGACTTTGAGTACCTCTGGCTTAGGGACATGTCTTCTCCCTTTGGGAAGAAGTTACTCTAAAACTCGGTTGGGAATTTATGGTTAGCCCTAAAATATGCCCATTGTTTAAAGACTCATTCATTCTCAGGGCTTGTAGGGATTTCAAAGGTGACCTATTTCCACACTGAATCAGCTGTTGGAATCCTGTCTTGGCCACAGAGCAGACAAATATTCTGCTGTCTAGAGTGTTGTTTGGAAGCAAATAGAAAATGAGTACTGTGTCAATCAGGACAGATGTGCCCAGAGTCAGAGGTCCCTGAATGTGTGACCCTGAACAAACAGAATGAGAAAGAGAATGAGTGCAGGTGGGCCTCCCTTTAAGGGGAAGGCCTCTGAAAACCCACAAGAGGAACCAGATGCACCAGATCAAGGATCTCTCACTGTTTAAAAGAATGATTCCTTAATGCCCTTTAAAGTTGGTGCGCACAAATTCATTAACACGAAGCCTTTTCAGGCTTGTGTCAACACTGTAAAGAGCAGTTATAGAGTAGAGAGGGATCCAGTCCAGTCTGGGCCTCATTTTCCTCCCCCTCAAATGGGCACAAAGATAGATAATTGCAAAGAGCAGTCTTGTAGAGGAAAAGGGGAAGCATGGGTGAACCTAGGCTGACTCTGGCACCCACTGCACTTCATAACCAAGTATCCTGAGCCACTTTTGTCTCTGGACATTAGGCGGCAGTCTGTCTCACCCGTTCCTCTCAGTAGTTATAGCTCAGGGAGGTCCAGATTCATTTGGGGCTCCCCTCCACTCCTGAACATGCCCAGAGCCTCCGTGTAACACATGAGTCACCATGGCTTGGGGTTTTCTAATTGTCTGTGTGTTTTATAGAAAACGTACCACATCTCTCTCCTGTTCAGAACAGTGAAAACCAGCTTGGCTGGGGAGAAGCACAGATGCACACTGGATAGATGGGCAGATGGATGGGTAGATGCAGGAGAGACTGAGGGAAAGAACCACTAGCCAGGGCCAAGACTGGCTCCCCATTGACTAGGTGGCCCCTGGGGCTGGGGTGAGATGCTGATTCAGGACCTATAATGACATTTCTCCTCATTTCCAGGCAGAAAGCCAATCTCAATGTCCTGGATTTCATAGACTCTGCCTCCTAATCCAGTTAGGGGAGGAAGTAGAAATAATGAAATCAAGGGAGAAGTCTCCAGAGGTGGCCTCATCAGTTCTGAAAACTGGGACATGTTTCAGGGGGAGCCCCTCCCCCACAGCCTGTCCCCCTGACGTCTACTCCGTGTGGCCTCTGTGCTGGCTGAGGTAGCTTGGTGGTCCACAACTGACATTTACTGGGCCCCTGCTCAGACTGGGCACACACCCGATACTTTTACGTGGATTCTGAAATTTATTTATATATAATTCATTTTATTTCACGACAAACATAAAATAAAAATGAGACTGACACCTCAGTCCAAACCAGTGTCCTCATCTGCCAGTCTCTGGTGGGCAGGGAGGAGGGAAAGGCAGAACATCAATGAACTTCAGTCTCTTCTGCCTATGCCACCCACTGCTGATCCCTCACTGCTTTCTCTTGAACCCCTGCCAGACTCCATGAGAGTTCTACCCTCTCCAGGGCTGGCCCTGGTCTATATCTGCTCTCATAGCCACTTCACGCCAGTACCTCCCCATACTGCTCCCCACACCCCTCAACCCTGCAGACCGCCTGCCCATGTTTTTGATCCCCTGCCCCAATCAACGGTGCCAGGATCCATCCTGGCCTGAGGCTGGGGGCAAGGTGTGTGGGGTAATTTTTTTTAACTTAATATTTATTCAGGTAAATTTGATTTTTATAAGCCCATTTGTGCAGGTTCACTATTCCTCAAATATATGCCAACATATCCTGCCTGCCACCAAATTACCAAAAGTCCTTTCACCAATGTCCACTGGGCCCCTTTACCACTTGTTCCCACCGTGGGTGGGTGATTTTTATTAAAAAATCATTAGACTGCCAAACTGTCCGGCCCCACAAGGAAGGTCATATGAGGTAAGGGCCACCAGACACAGCACCCACATTCTCTCTATAGTGTCCTTTGGGACAACATGGCGGCCCCAGACTCCTCATTCTCAATCTGATCCCGTTTTGAGGAGGAGATTGTATCCTTCCCCCGCTGGAAAGGCAGCTGGTCTGAGACTATAGGGAGCTGTCTGCTGGTTGTGGTAAGTCAGGGTGGAGGATTGGGAGGGAGGCGATGTTTAAGTGGGGGTGTGCAGAGGGGAAAGCCAATTCCTCGTTATTTAAGACCAGCCTTACCTTTCTCTCTTGGCAGGCGTGGAGGCTGCTGGCCCACCCCACAAGTCTGCTTATTTGTTTTTCTACCTGGCAGACCCTGCTTTGCCTGCTAAGGCAGCAAGTGGCCCCTCACTCCGTGGCTCGTGGCTCCAGGGCTTCCTGCTTCATTAGGGCTATAATTGGAGACCTATTTTGAGAGCTCAAAGTGATGCACGGCCATGTGCTGGCTCAGACTCAGCCCTCAGCCCACTGCTCCTTATGCTGCTGCAGCTGCCCTACACCATGGGCGTGCCATGGTGGGGAGAAGACCCCTTCCTTTGCCCTCAGTCCTCACTGCTGCCTGCAGAGAGGAGTCTGTTGAGACGGACCAGGCCAATGGCATCACAGAGTCGAGGCTGCTTCGTAGGTCACCAGTTTCCCCCTCCTCCCACAACATCTTCTGCTTCCCTGCTCTGGGCTCCAATCCTTAGATCCCTGATCATGCAAAATGCAACAGTTCCAGCCAGCGCTGGCAATTACAGACCAGCCTGGTTGCAGCTGCTGTCCTTGGTGCTGAGAGCACCCGCCTCCTGGACTGCCCGACTCTTTCCCCGCCCAGAGCCTTCTTGAAGGAACACACATGCTCTTAATTCAATTAGTTGGCCCTGAACCCTCCCCAGGGAGCCTGCAGCGGAAACTGACAAATTCTGTTTAACAAAGACATTTGTCCCCCACCCCGCCGGCGTTAGGCTTTGTCCGCCTGTATCCCGTTCATTAGGTATCTAACAAAGTGCGTCCCAAGAAATCTGCTTCCAATCGCTAGTAATTCAGGAGGCCTGATGCAATTTTCTCCCTGATAAGGGTGTCTCGCCCGCTGGCAAGCGTTGTAATGAGCCCTGTGCAGTGCTTCCCAATCAGTTACTGCTTTGTCATTTCCTGTGGTCGCAGTTGCAGGTCCTTATCTCTTCAGCTGAAGGCGAGGCTCAGACGTACCCCTTGGAGAGGTCTTGTTGCCTCCCCTGCATAACGCAGGCTTCATTTATGGCATTTTGTTGCAGGACCCTGCAGCTGCAACGGGGCTTGAAGCTCTGGGTCTGTCTGCCAGCCAAGAAGGACCCAAGAGTTAATCCTCTCTGGGACCATGATTCATTCTCCAGAAAACAGTGTCAAGGGTTAATCGAAAAACAAGCTGTAGGGTAGAGGAGGGGAGCCAGTGATAAGGATTTTTTAAAAAGTTGGCAAGGATTTTAGTATTAAATAGATAATAAGAGTGTTAAGTAGAATCTGTGGATGCGCTGTGGGCTCACTCTTGTGAGCCTGGTCGACCTACATTTAATCTTCCCCTTTGGGTTCTCCCTATGCACGTGTAGGAAAGTTTTTTCTCATATGTAGGCCGGGTCACATCTTGCTGCTGCTCGAAGACCTTCAGAAGCTTCCTGTCACTTGATGACAAAGTCCAGGCCCTGCCTCCTGGCACCCAGGCTCTTCACAATTAGGTCCCATGGAACTCTCCAGTGTCACTCCACACAGCTCCGATACATCCCGAGCTCCAGAAACCATCATGTCTCCATGACTTTGCATGTTGTCTTCCCACCTGAAGCACCCTTGACTCACTGATTTCCAAGCCACCCTCTGATGAAGAGCTCAAATCACATTTCTACCCTTTCCCCTGCCTTTTGCAGGCTCAATGCATCAACCGGAGTCCTTAGAAAGAAGGGTGGTGATGATCTCTGTGGTGCTTTACTGCTTGGCACAGATTAGGAATGTAATAAATAGTTAATTCATGCATGAATGACCTTAGTGGGAGCAGGGGTGCACTGGTTTGGCTGAAGGGAGGTCTAGGCTATGAAATGGGGGGAAACTCCAGAGCAGCCCATTTCCTGAGAAGTTTGGTTTAGAAGCTTTTGCCCTTTCTCTTTCTTCCCTGCTGTCCCCCACCCGCCTTCTTCAATTCACCAGTTGTGTACTGGCCTCCTATGGAGAGTAGAGCAGGCCAGAGGAAGGCCCCAGTGTCCAGTTTCCTGTGTCCTGACTTAATACATCCATTCTGGATCCTGACATAATGCATTCCATGTCTGACTGTCAGACAGGGAGTGTCAGATGCACATTCTCGGTTGCTGAGGAGTTTGGGATGAGCCTGCAGTATGGCCCTTGACCCAGCCCTGCCTGCCTTGGCCCTATGCTCATGGGAGAGGAAGCAGTTTTCACTTTCTCCATGTCCCCCCAGTCCCCAGTCCCCAGCTCAGGGAAGAGCATACTGGGGACTTAAGCAAGTCTGGTCTCTAGACATGATCGTCTTTTCTCCATTTCTTCATTCCTGAAAAACTGCTGTGAGACCAAATGGGGTGCTGGTGGCGTTTATCTTCAGCGCTGACAAGACCTCTGACATCCTTATGGATGTGAACCTGGCAGAGCAGCTCTCATGAGGGGTGGCTATGGAATGACAAATGAGCAGGGCTGCACATCCCCTCCCCCACGAGCCCTGTGCTCAGCCCTGGTGAGTGCAGAACGCTTGTCAGCACCCCCTTCACTGGGCGTCAGCAAGATCCTGTGCTGGACACTTCTACACGCCCCTTCGTTCAATTTTCACCACATTCCTGGCTGCTCGGGATCACAACTGTTCTATGGGTCAGAAATGGAAAACTCAGGGTGGCCAAGAGCAAGCAGATGAACTAGGCTTCAAAGCCAGATGGAAGCAGCACATTTTTCAGTGTGCCTCACAGCACTGAAAGTGTCTGCCCGCATCCACAGGTGACCTGGAGCTTGGGGTGGGGTGGAGATGCGACCGTGAGTGCGCTGCATGATAAAGTCAGAGTCTGGACTGAGTTCGAGCCCTGAGGATGGACTAAGACAAAGAAGGTGGACTACCGCAGGGAAGAGAAGCCCTGACTGAGTCAGAAGAGAGCGGCAGAGGCTCCAGATGAAGATGTGCTCCCTCAATGGCTCATGGCAGACGAGGGTCCCACGCTCTAACTGGACACTCCCCCAATATGGCGAGTCATAAACTAAAGCAAACGACAGTCTTCAGCTGCAACAAAGGGGAGACTGTGTTTAGAGAAAGGGGGTGATGGTCCTATCCCACCCAGCAATGCTGATCCAGCCCCATAGTTCTGGGGGACACTTTAAAAGGAGTGTTGTCAAGAGGAGAGCACCAGCACATGAGAATCAGAAACCCAGTATGACAAAGGACGGTGGGAAGGAGAACTGGTCAGTGTGCAAATATCGGCAGGGCTGACTTCTCTGGACCTGGCTTCAGGAAGAAAAAGCTAAGACCAGGGAAAGGAGCTGGAGAGAGGCAGGAGGAAGAGGTTTACAAGGGAACTGAGAGAGGCTGGAGAGGGATTCTGGGGAGGTAAGGAACTCCTTGTTATGCGAAGTGAGCAAGTATAGTGTACACCAAACTGTGTGTGCGTGTGTGTGTGTGTGTGTGTGTGTGTGTTGGAGAGAGTCACACTCCCCCTGCGGTGGGGAGCATGTGGACAGTTGCATAGTAGCCAAGAACTCATGCGGTGGTCAGCGTGGGTCACGCCTGCAAGGCACACCGGCTGTGTGGAGAGCAGGCAGGAGCTCCTTACAGCAGGATGCCCTGCCCCAACGCTGCCACTCGGGCTCCTGAAAAAGAACAGATGAGGCTCTCTCACCAGCGCCCCCAGCTGCCTTGGGTGGAAATGGTCTCGGCAGGTGAGGGCACAAGCACCTGTGTCCTGGGAAGGACCCGGCCATTCCTCCAAGGGCTGTTATCTGGCCTGGGAGAGTAGGAGGGTCAGGGCAGTTGCTCTGGGTGGAAGGGAAGACCAGCAGGGATGTCGTGAGGCTGCGGGAGGAGAAAAGTTCTCTTTTTCCAGATTCATCATTGTCCTTATGGAAGTGTTTTCAGAGCTGGAGTCTTGGGGGCAGGGACAGCACCTCCCAGAGGACAAGCAGAAGAGGCTGCTATCCTGGACAGCTTCTTTCCAGGCAGCTGTGTTTGGTGCAGAAATGAGGCGGGTTTGCACTGGGGATTCTCTGAGGACCAGCCCAGGGATATCACGTGTGGCTTTCAAAAAAATCCATAAAAATTCATCGAAAGTCAGTATGGTTCTGCCTGCTCCCTGCCTTCCCTCCCACATTTCCTAAAGAACCTCTTGTCCCCACTCTGGGATGGTCTCTGGAGAAAGCTGTGTAACCGCTTTATAAAAAACCACCTGGGCAGATCAATGCTGCTCCCCAGTGAGGGGAGTAGGAAGTGGGGTCGGAGAGACAGTGGGTGCTGCCGCTTCCCTTAGTGGGTGGCACCAGGGGCCACCACCTCCTCTCCTCAATTGCACCTTCCATGTGCCAAAATCCAAAAGGCCAGTGGGTTTCAAGTCTTTCTGATATCTCTCAGGGCTGTGGGCCGAGGAGAGGGTGGCTCCATCAGAACCCCGAATTCCAGCCCCGAGAGGCAACATGCTGCAAACACCGAGCGGGTGGCATGGGTCGGTCTTGCTTCATGGGAGGCACATTTCCAGGCAAGGACGCAGGGACTGACACAAGCACCTATTGTCTGCATGCAGATGCCACCCCACGAGGGCCGACTCAGGAAGCCTAGTCGATTGTGGGCCTCACTTCAAAGAGGTTTTCTGCAAGCTGGAGGGCACCCAGGATGCTGCGGGATCTGGAAACCAGTTCATTAAGAGAGGCAGGCTGCTCGCCTGGAGAAGCACAGACTCCCAGGGGGACCAGACCTCACTCTTCAAAGAGAAGTAGTGGAGATCAGAGGGGGAACGGAAGAGACCCAGGTCTATTTGTGGACGTACATGTGGAGTGTCCATAGGCGCATGGATACTTAGAGCCGAGTATTAGGATGACTGAGGCCAACGCTCACTGAATGTGCAATAGAGTCACATTTTCTATGTATAGGCAGGTGCGCATGTCTTTCTAGTTTCTGTGTATCTGTGATACACTCACTAGTCTACACACACAACCCATCTTAAGACAGATCACTCTAAGCGCAGATGCCATTAGAGAAGTCCTGCCAGAGGGAGAAAGCTGAACCACCACCAAAAGAACTGCCTTCAACCACAAGAGTGCAAATCAGGCAGCCACACACTCTTGCTATTCACGAAGATGGCTAGTGTGCCCTTCTCAGCCCATCCAGCGTGCTGGGTGTCTGACCATGTGCAGTGTCCCTAGAACCAGTGCAGGAGCCAGGCTGGACTTCATTGCAGCCCCAGAGGGCAGAGACCGGAGCCTGGGGTAGAGGGAGGGCCTCAAGGCCAGGCTGGGCTCCATGGGAGGCGAGTGTGTCCATTGGTTGTAGTCTCTGAGTCGTGGGATGGGCTGTGTCTGGAGGGGGCGCACTCCCTGTCTCAGCAGAGCAGGAGGCAGCCTGGACCACCCACCCATAGTGGATGTGATCAGGGAGATGCCTGTCCAGGGTGGGCTGTTGAGCGATAACTTCCAGGGTCCCCGCCTATTTGAAATTCCACGTGCTCTCCTTCCATGTGCTCTGAGAATGCACCATGTGGAAGGAGTGCATGGCAGGAGACTGTTTCACCAAAATGTCAGTTAACCAGGACAGCTGTGCCCAATCCTCCTAGACATGGAGGCTCATGAGAAAGAGGCTGTGTCCTCTAACGGCAGGGATCCATCTAGGACATGCATATTCATTTTTCATGAAGCTTTTCCTCTCTGTAGCATATCTGACCATATGCAAGGAGTAACCCTAAGGTGGAGTTGCCAGCCCTGTGGACGAGGCCGTGAGGACCTTTATCACGAGCTCCCTGACAGCTCAATGTCCACAGGACTCTACAATCTTCAGACTTCAGGCAGCAGCTCCTGGAGCTTTGAGCAGTATTTGAGTTCAACAGTGGGGCAATCGATGTTTTGATCCACAGGCTGGAATGCAGAAATGAAGGCCAGCTACCTCCCACCATGAACTGGCTGGCACTACCATAGATCAATAAGATGGAATGAGCCTGGTCTCTTTGTTACAGCAGCTTAGCTTGTAACCTTACTCAGATCGAGTAAGTCAACTGTCCTAGAACTCCCTAGCATGTCACCTTATTTGCGCTCCCATCAGGTCTCTTATCACGAGCTGATATCTGCTCATGAATGGATTTACTCATTTTCTGTCCCACACTTTCTGCTACTAAGAAAGCAAACTTTAGGAAGACAGAGATTTCTTCTGGTCTTCACTGTAAGATCCCTAAACCCAAGACGGTAGTAGGTGCTCAGTAAATGTCCTCAGTTGCATGAAGAATGACGGTGGTACTTCAGAGAAGGAGACTTGAAGAATGGAGCTGAGCTGGAGCTGCAATGCCATCTGAACTGTTCATCAACTCCCACCTCACTCCAGCCACCCCCGAGGAAGAGAAGGAAGCCAAAAGGGTGCCATGCTAGCAGACAGCCCTGTCCAAACCTCATGCGGGAGAATTCAAGGCAGATGTGCTTCACAGCTGCTGGCCCCTCCTCCTTGTTGCAACTCACAAGGTCAGCCAGAGTTCTTTATTGAATATATGAGGAGTACAAGGAGGATGGGCTAGGTACTCATGGCTGCAAGAAGCTTGTATTGCATTCACCCCAGCAGCACTTTATACTTGGCCTCCCTATTGGACTCCAAGATTCAGTTACTGGCCAATTCCTCGTTTCATCAGAAACCATTTAGTCAGAGTTCTACTCTGTGTGTGCCCATGCAGATGTGAAAACATTCGTATGTCTGTTTGTATGTGTATTTGAGCAGGTATATCTTCATGACATGTGTGCACCCTACAAATGGTGTGTGTGAGCATGTCTGTACCTACATACATGACTGCTCATATGTGGGCATGCAAATGTGATTGTGAGAGTGTGTATGTATCGATCTGTGAGCATGAATTCCTGACTGCAGAATCTAATTTCCTCTAGCACTATTTTCCTAGTGCACGTCCAATCTTGGTCCCCTCTCTTTTTCTTTCTTCTCAGAAATCCATTACTGAAAGGTTTTCTACCCGCCTCCAGGGTGGGGGTGCTGGTGGAAGGGGAAGCTAAAATCACAAGGCCCAGATCAAAACACTAAGCAGCTAAATGAATTCGGCAGCGTTTTCCCGCATGACTTGGAGGGATAATTTAGTGAGGCCGCCAGCTGGAAGGAAAGGGATTAATTCTGCACTTAGCACAGCTCCGGTGAATAATTCATCACTGAGACCTTTGTGTCCAGCCCCCAGGCAAGTGGGGAGAGTCCTGCCCACCTGCCTGTTGCCTGCCTGAGTCCCCATTGCCCTGATTGGCCCTCCTTTCTGTCCCAGGACACAAGTGGCCCAGGGAAGAGGCAGGAGGCAGAGGGCAGTGCAGAAGGGGCTCACAGTGGTCAGTAGCAGCTTCTACACCTGGAGAAGAGTCCTAGAGTGTTGAGCTCCCATCTGGGAAATTTGCCACACTGTTCTCCAAGGACCTGTTTCCCTTTTCTTAGGGTCTTGTGCTGTTTCTGCATCCTCTCCACTCAGTATTTTCTTGTGCTGTATCTGGTTTGTGGTGGTGGGGCTGGTATGTTGTATCTATCAAACACTCTCACTAGGAATTACTGAACATCCTGCAGGGCAGGAGTGCTACTGTGAGGTGTCAGGCACTCTTCAGAGGCCATGGGGAGCCAGTTCCAGACTGGTACCTTCCCCCATATACTCAGACCCCACAGCGTGGAGCTCCCTGTGTTCTTCATGGATAAGGTCTCAGGACCAAGCATTACTCCAGAGTTGGTGGCTATTTTTCCTGGCATGGGAAGTTGGCAGAAATGAGCAGAATTAGACATCACTCCCTGCAGGCATTTTCTGGGTTCCTGGTCCCAATCTCCCCATGTCCCAGCAACATGCCTGTTTAACACTACAGAGAAGAGAGTGGAGAATCCTTGGAGTCACACTGGAGCCAAATGCCCAGGGTCCAGTCTTGACTCAAAGCCCAGGTGCAGCTGGCTTGAAGAAGAGACCCATCCATCAGGCAGGGCTCTGCCCTCGGTGTCTTTCCATTTGGACCACTCCACTGTGGTAGGCAAGACTCCAAAAATGGGTCCCCAAGAGTCCATACCCCCTTCCCTGCAATTCCTAAGTATGAGAAACAATCACTCCTGTGATCATAAGGCACAGCTGGACCTTAAGATGGAGATAGGTATGTCTACATACCCATGTTACATCTATAACTCACACTGAAAATGTTTGACTGTGCTAGTGGTGTACCTTAACTAATTATTAGAGAAAGCTAAAAACTGAGCAATAATTTCAAAATGCCAAGGGTTGTGGCTACTATTCTATGTTTGAAGCTGAATTGCTCACATGATATGTCAGTTATTCAACAAATGGTATAAGGGTATACTCACTCCCCACTGAGAGTTACTACACCTGAGCTTCTATTATTGCACAGCAGAGAATGGGGATACACGACACCATGCTAGATGAGGTGTTTCCATACACCGGCTTCTGTCATTATGAACCAGATGGGCTTGACCTAATTATGAGTCTCTGTAAAAGCAGAGTCTCCTCGGGCTGCTGGTAGAGGAGGAAGTCAGAGAGTTTGGAAGAGTGAGGGAATTTGACACACCAGCTGGCTTAGAGATGGAGGCGGCCATTGTGAGAGGGAGAGAGGGCGACTTTTGGGAGTCAAGGGAGACACCCAGCTGACGGCCAGCAAGGAGTCAGAGACCTCAGTCCAGGGAACTGGATTCTGAAGACAACCTTCATGAGCCTGAAATGCACTCTTCCTCCAGAGCCCCCAGAAAGGAGCATGACCCTGCCAACACCTTGATCTCCACTGCGCATGCTCTGTGGACTGCCTACCTATGGAAGTGTGAGCTCACACGTGGGCGCTATGTTAAGCTAAGTGTGTAGTAATTTGTTCATACAGAAACTGAGACAGACTTGGCTTGGAGGGGATTGGAAGCTGACTTCCAGGTCTGGGTGGCCCTCTGCTCTCAACTCTGTTCTTCCTAATCTCAACTTTCTCTTTGGTTTTCTGGACCCCAAATCACTCAGATATTTCGAGACAAAGCAGCAGTTACCCAGCACCTGAGTAAGGCCAGCACTTGTGAGGGAGGTGTGAACCCACCAAGGGCTACAGGAGCAGGCCAGCGGCTGCTGGGTCCTGACTGGTGCCTAGTCTGTAGCCTTACCTCAGAGGCAAGCAGCTGGAAGGAGAGATCCACCATTGGGGCCTTGCCATTTATGGTTTTCAGCTTGGTATCCTGGGGAGGAGAAGGGAGCTATTGGGCTGTGCTGGCCAGGGCAGCTTCTGTGTCTCTCTGCCCACTGTTCTGGGCTGTGGCCAGAGTGTGGGAGGGAGGAGCTGCTGTCCTGCCTCACCACCACCCTCCCAACTTTGCCAATATCACTAGACCTGACAAGCAGGGGATCCCCCATTTGTTGAGGTCCATTATGTCAGATGGCAGGAAGTATTTTAGGGATAAAGGTAGCACAGAAATAGATAATTATGGCAAAATGACATTAATTCAGAACTTTAATTCAGTTACTCTTACAAACCCATTTTACAGATAAGAAAACTGAGTCACTGAGATTTTCGTTTTCCCACAGTTGTGTAAGCTGGTAAGTGATAGAACCAGAATCTGGATACAGGATGACTCTTAAGGCCTGAGCCCTTGCAGTTATCCCACAGGGCCTCCCTGTATTTCTCCCTCAGTTGCTCAGGAGCAATTTCATCACGATCCAGAGGCAAGATTTATTGTCTGTGTTTGGGGTTGGGGAGGCGCCTCACATCTGATAGCGATCAGCTTCCCTGGTAGAACTCCTAGTGGACACTGTTGGAGAAGCCAGATTCTCCTGTGTTAGGAGGACCAGGTGGGACAGGGTGGGCAGGTGGGACAGGTGGGGTGGGGGACTCACAGTGATGGGGAGTCGCTCCACACGGAGCCCATTCAGGTCTTTCCCTGAGAGCATCTTGCGGTACAAACGGCTCTTTAGTGGCAACACAGAGATGCCCAGGGGCTTGTCGAAGGTCCACGGCTCACTGCCTTTCACTGTGGGACAAAGATCAGTTGGGGTGCTACCAAACTCCTGGGATCTCGGACCCCAGATTCTGAGCTCTAACCTGCAGCCTCATCCTCCATTCCCAACATGTCACCACCCATGTTTCCTGCGTCCTGACCTTTCCCAGTCCAAAACATCCTCCCCCTCTGCGCCTCAGAGCTTCCTGAGTTCAAGGTCAATGCTCAGCATTCTATGTCTCTGGGTATTTAAATGCATCTCCCTCATTTCCGTCCTTCAGGGGCTGCAATCTTACAGTGTAAAACTATGATTATGGATAAGCTGGTGTCTGAGTTCTATCTCCCCACTTCTCCCCATACTCCTACCCTGTTTGTGAGCTCAGAGGACTCCACTTCTCCCTTCCTCACTGATAAGTGCATTGGGGGTTGGGGGAAGGATGTACAAAAAAAAAAAAAAAAAAAAAAATTCATGGACTGATTATGGGAATAGGGCATATGCATTCTGCCCATGGTCCTAAGCTGCCACTTGGACACAGAAGCCAGCCAGGTACCTCACCTGTCTGCATGCATGGGGAGGCTGCCTTGGAACTGGGACCCCTTAGACCCTCTCTGCAGAAGGCAGAGGCAGGATGGTTTGCACATGCTCCACAGGCGCCTGATGCGTGGCTATCCTCGCGGGGGCAGCAGGGACTACGTACTTGAAGCAGAGGAGTAATATTCCAGCACCAGGGCTGTGTCATCTGAGAAGGTGGTGGCTCCATCTCGGCCTTGGAAGAGGAATGACTGATTCCACAGGGGCAGCTCTGGTGGGCCCCCAGGCTTGGACAGCTGAAAGGGAAAGGTGGGAGCGGGTGGTGGGGGTCACAGCTCCACTCAAATCAAAGAATGTCCAAATGTTTGGATGTGTGAATCTATGTGTGTCACAAATGTGTGTTCCAATTATCAAAGCAACACACACTGAATAAATACATTTTGGAAAATACAGAAAGGTAGAAAGATTTAAAAAAAACAAACACCCAGTTTCCTTCACTAAAGATAGCTATTCAAAAGATTGTGTTTTTTGATAGTTTTCCTCTGCCTATTATGTATATAATTGTCATCCTAATAACTATCTTTTTCATCTCTCATTAGAAACTAGGCCCAGGGAGGTGGGCAAATTGGGTAAAAAGAGTCAAGTATATGGTATATACAGATATGACTTAAGATGATGCATATAACCTTACAAAATATTGCAATGCAATGTTGCTTCAATAAAATAAAAAATTAAGTACAATTAATAATTGCTATGTTAAAAGAGAAAATAAAACCTAGGCATATCCAGGGTCACAAGTGATTATTTATCCCCATACTTTAGTAGTTGTGGGCTGGTCTGTCACATCCAAATGTCCTTGATGCTCCCTTGCCATTTCCTATAATAACACTGCATTGATTGCTTTTTGACCCATAGCTCTGTATCTCAAATTATCTCCTTAGTGAAAATAGTGCAAATTCCTGAAATGGAATTGCCAAGCTCAAGGACATGTGTATTTTAAAGCACAGGATTCATCCTGGCTAAACTGCTTTCCTAAAGAAATGCATCAGTGTTCACATCCACGGCTGGTGATATCATAGGTGCCAAGTCAGATGTGACCTTTCTCTTTTCTGCCACACTCAGTTTCCAGACTTTGCAGAGACCAAACAGGGTCTTCAGACTTCCCTGAGTCTTGGTGTGTCTAGAGATTAGGCCACTGAGCATCCAGGGAACTTGATGGCATGGTAAATGAGCACTGGGGTCCACGTGGGTCACATTAAACAAGGAAGTGGAAAACATTAACTATCAACTATAACTATAAACCATCTAAGGGTTTACAGGAAACATTCTCATGGGTCGGAAAAGCCATCTTGAAGAGAGCAGGCCCAGAAAAGCTTCCTGAAGGAAGATTTGGCAGAGTGAAAGGAGAGAGGAAGGTCTTCTGGGTGAGAAAACAGCTCAGGTAAAACCATGGAGGTGGCACATAGGGTGGCATGTGCAGGCAGCCTGCTATGAGGAGGGACTTCAGGCAGAAAAGCTGAGTGTCTGCAGAAGCTGGGAGGTGGAGAGTGAGGGATGGGTCACAGGGGTGTCAGCCAGCAACAGACAGCAGGCAGCCCTGCAAGGTCCCCAGAAGGGGAGGGGTTGGGGGGCCTGGGTTTAGACTCTCCAGTGGTGGCCTTGTCTCTGCCCCCAGCCAGGAACTGTTAACAACAGCGGCAGCAGCTCCCACCTCCTGCTCCCCTGCAAGAATCAGTCACCGCTCGAAAAGGTCAGTGCAAATTCACCGCCCGCGCTGGGAGTTATTGATGCAGGATCTTGAAATATCAGTGTGGGTCCACTCCCGCACCGTGGCAGGGCCCTGATGGCTGTCACGCTAATGTGCCTGCTCTGGTTATCCAAGGTCCTGCTGGAGGCTCAGCTGTGTCTGTCCCTGGGGAGAGGCGATAGTCACCTCAGAGCCAGGGGGCCCTGAACACAGGGACATGGGAGTATATTTGAGCACAGGACTTGTAAAGATCAGGATCAGTCACTTGGCAACCATGCCAGGCTGTCAAGCTGCTTCTGGGTTCTTGCAGGGTTTGGGTATGGTCTTACAGGACTGATCTCAAACCATGCTCATCCCAGAGCCACCCCATTATTCTCCTGGGTCCCAGAAGGGAGCCACCTAACCTGGACCATCTGCCAGGCACAGGCACTCGAGGAAGATCTGTGACTCAGTTCTCTGCTGCCCCAGTCCTTGCTCCCATCATGGAAGAGGGATTTAATGCATGCTAACTGTCCTCTCTGGGGCCTTTTAATGTGTCTAAATGGAGCCGACAAAGCAAGAAATACCCAGTAACGACAGTGTCTTCCCTGAATAGTTTCCCAGGATGAGGACCCCAGACTAAGAATCGGGGCGGGAGTGTCAGCCGTGTGTGTGTGTGTGTGTGTGTGTGTGTGTGTGTGTGTGTGTGTTGGGGCAGGTAGTCATTGCCTGTGATGCTAATGGGAAGACCATGGCAGGCAGTGGTCTCAAGGAACACGATTAAACCTCAGCTGTGATCTTCAGCAAAGCCATTAACCCCCTGGCCACAGAAAGAGACCTGCTGTCCCTGGGGACAGAGCTTTTATTACATGGGCCCATGGGCCTTTCTCCTATTTCTCCTGGGCCCGATACACCCGTTGCTGCCTGCTTCGCCTGGGCACAGTTCCGGGGAAGGGTAGCTGCTGCCAACCGATGCTGGGGTGGGGCTTCAGGGTGCTAGGACCCCTAGGCTCCAGAGCCAGATCTACCTTAACCTTGTGTGACCTTTGGCAAGTTCCTTCGCTACTCTAATATCTGGTTTTGTCCTTGTCCAGTGGGAAAATCTCTTATGCTCCATGCCTTGAAAGGTGTTATAAGGGTTGAAGAGATAAGGGGTATTTTGCTGTGAAGGTGAAACTTCAATTCAATTGAGCTCAGCAAATGTTGATAGGAGGCTTCACCATGGTAGACAACTCTGTGGGTGCTGCAGAGGCATGCAGGGTAGCTAGGGCTGGACCCTCCCCCCTCCCTCTGAGCTCACAGTATTTTAAAGGGATAGGACATGCACGCGTGCGCACACGCACACACACACACACAAACACACACCCTCCCCACTATGATCCATGCAGAAGCCTAAGCAAGTGATGCGCTATGGAAATGGGATTACTGAAAAGAAAGCTGAGAATGACAATTAGGGGAAAAGGACTTGAGGGATTGTGCAGTTAAGTAAGGAGGAGGAGGGCCATTCCAGGCTGTGTACACCAGAGGTGAAGGCTGGAGGAAGGAACAGAATAAGTATGGAGAAGAATACGTCATCCAGTGGGCTCAGAGCATACCTGTGTGAATGGAGCAGCAAGTCAGGAGGCTGAAGGGGTCAAGGCCTTATGCACATGGCTGACAAAAGGGCTCTGTTTTGTTTGTAATAGGGACAAGGGACCCCAGGTGAGGACCCAGCCCTAAGCAGAGTGTTACCATGACTGCCTCTCAGAGACTGATGGGAAGGACTCGGGTCGGGGGTTGCTGCAACGGCCCAGGCAAGAGGAGATGAGACCAGCACCAGGGCAGGGTCTGCGGGATGGAAAGGGGCCCCGTGAGAGCTTGGGGCACAGACTGCCTGTGGGGGCTGATACAGGAGATGAAGGTGGGCACAGACAAGTTTTTTCACCACTGCTTGTTTCATCACCTAGGAGCTCTGCTCCAGCCATGTAGGCAGCCAGGCAAACAGAAGGAGCCTCATGGGCAATGACCCCCCTCTCAAAGGTCTGGGGAATGGGCTAGGAGCAATTTCTAAGCCTTGCCTTGTATTGGCCCAGCCAGGTCAAGTCTCACTGCTCACTTAACCCCTAAACTCATGAGAGATAAGGTTTTGACATCATCGCTAGTAACTTGAAGGGCAAGCAGATACTGAGGGGCACCTACTGCACAACTCTGCCCTCCCTTCCTTTTAGACAGTAGACTCCCTCCCCTCCAGTTGGCCCTTCATCCATTCCTGTATGCAAGCTAGTGGCTAGGTGATGCCACACCCCACCTCAATGATTGGCTGAGAAGAGTGCATTGACTCACTTCTGGCCAATGAGATGGGAGGAACTCTCTGCCTTGGGGTTGCTGGGGTCTTTCTCTTTTCCTGACAAAACCACACTTAAGGGAGGCTCCCAGCACCCCGCTGGAGTAGTGTTTTGGTCAGATGCCTTTGACCCGAGGGCACAGTCCGCATACATCCCAAGGACCCCAGTTAGTTATGCAGTTCTGGGGTGAAGAAATTTAGACGAACAACTGAACAAAGTAAATAAAGTGCTTCTTCCTCCTCTCTCTTACTGCCTGCTTCTACTTGCCTTCATTCCTTAAAATAAAGAAAATAAAGAAGAAAAAAAAAGGTAGGTGCTCTTCTTTTTTTATGTCTTGATCATGTCTAGATGGGGTGCTCAGAACATTATGTCCCCATGAGCTGTTAGCCAGCTGAACATTCAGGGATGTTGGAAAGAGCTTGAGTCCCTGGGGGACTCTGCTAAACGGGTGCATCAACCAATTCTGGCAGCACCCCACATCAGGACTCCCTGAGATGTGTGACTGTAAGTGTCCTCAGAGTTGAAGTGATGACAGGTGGGGTTTCTGTTACTTGTAGTCAAATGTAGTAAGGGCAGTTTGACAGTAGACCACTGCGCCTTCACCCGGGCTTGGGGACTTTGCACTGGTCATCCATCTGAGTTCTAACAGCCCAATAAGGTAGAAATCAGAAATTGAAGAAATTGAATAGCTCGTCAAAGGTCACACTAGTAAGTCACTGAGCAGGGGTCAAACCCAGGTCTGTGGGCCTTCAAACCCCTGCCCAATGTGCTTTGGCATATGGACGGTTGATGGGATATCACAGCACCCCAAGATGTCAGAGAGGCAGGCCTGATATATTACCTAATCCAACCCCGCGCCCTCAATAGCAGAGATGAGGGCAGTGAAGTCCAGCGGGACAGGGTAGGGGTCTGTGTGAGCTCTGAGCTGTGAGTACTGACATCCCTACCCCCACCTGAATCACAGCAGCCTGTCCTGTCCCCTCTCTGTTGGTATCTGGGCATCAAGTTTCAAACCTGGCCCAGGTGCTATGATGCCAAATGACCTTCAACAAGTGTCCTGCCATCACTGTGCCACTGACCTTGAGTCCTACATATGCAGGGTCTCTGGGGGCAAGTCTCTCCAGGAGAAGCACCTCCCCCACCCAGAGGAGTCAGGCAGCAAAGGAAGGCAGAGAGGGCAGGGGTGGGGCCTCACTCATTAAAGCAGGCAGTGCCGCCTGCCCCCTTGGGACTGCCTGCTGATTGGTTCATAATTTTCTGGGCAAATGCAGGGCCATGTGTGAGATGACTCTGGGGAAATCAGGCTGAGGATTGGTTTGAGTTTGAAGCCTCTATCCCCAGGGTCCCCCTTTGCCCCACCCCTCCCCACTACCATCACTCTCACCATGTTTGAGCCTCTTCAAGTGTTTTTGCTTTTAAATGAAGCTGGGGCTCCAAAGGGGTCTCTCATTCTATTCTTGTCATGCCAAACATGATCACTGATGGACAGCCAACTCGAAGCACTTCCCAGACACCCCTGTCCTCTTCAAGACCCTCAGCATGTTTAAACCATCCTGTGGGGGCAGCCTCCACTAAAGTGTAGACTCTGGAAAGAGCTCAGTCTGACCCTTCCCCTGTACCCAGCACAAGCTCCACTGTCCCAACAAGCTCAAACACACCCCGCTTCTTCTCCCACCCTGATGTGTGTCATGTCCTGTACACCCTGCTTCCATACCTATGCTCTTGTTCTCATGACCTCCCATCAATGCTTTCTATTAAAAACTCAAGTCCTGGCACGTCCCGATGGCTCAGGTGCTGAGATGGTAGCTGGGACATAGACCATGTAAATCCCAAGAACCTGGGTTTTTGACCCGGGGAAAAACAAAAACAAACAAACAACAAATAAATAAAAGGGCATCTGCCTCTTCTTTTCTTCCTTAAAAAATAAAAAAGCTCCTTCCTCTCTTAAAAAAACAACAGTAAAAAAACTCTTAAAAAACACCCCAAATCCCTCAAATCCTGTGTCTGCTTGCTTACCCTAATCATGCAAGCTTACCATCCTTCTTGCCTCTGATTTAAAAAAAAATTATTGGGGTAAAATATACTTAATATAAATGTTACCATTTTAACGTTTTTTCTGTAGATAATTCAGTGGTATTAAGCATATTAGCAATGTTGTATAACCATTACTATCTAGTTCCAAAAGTTTTTCATCTTCCCAAACAGAAACTCTGTGCCTATTAAATAGTAACTCCCCACTCTCACCTCCCCTTGTCCAGGCAGTTAGCATTTTACTTTCCGTTTCTCCGAATGTGCCCATTCTAGGTATGATATCACGTGTAAGTGGAATCATACATGTTTGCCCTTTTCTGTCTTCTCTCCTCTAATCTTTACAGCTCTGACCGTCCCTCCTGATTTGATTCCCCAGTGTCTTGTGTTAACGCTTGGTCTTTGCACATACAGGACTCCTATCTTCACCTGGGCACACAGGGGATCCAGGAAACTCTTACTAGTCACATGTCGCATGGATGTCTGACTGTGAGTGAGTTAGTGAATGAGGTGAGTTACTAGAGGAGTGACCAGCGAGAAGTGAATGGGGTTGGAGCCATACCTGAGGACACCCGTTCTGGCTGGCCAGAGGAATGTCAAAGTTCATCACAGACGAGATAGGGAAGGACAGTGGGGTGAGGGGCAGCCCCAGGGAGGCTGAGTCCTGGTTGATGTGACTGACCCTGAGGAGGGAAAGAGACAGAGGTCAGCACAGCAGTGCTGTGGGAGCCCACATTCTTGGCTCTGTGCCCCAGCCTGGCAGCTGAAGGCTCCCACCTGGAGGCTCCCACCTGGACCCTTGTCCTGCAAGTCCTGGACAGGTTGTAGGCCCTGGACCTTCTGACCCCTGGAAAGCTCACCTTGGTCAGAAGATGAGCTGCAGCCCCCAGGTTTCTCTCCCTGTGGTCTTGGCCACATCTGATTGCCTCAGTTGGATCATCTTTAAAATGGGAGGGAGGTCTGGAGGGGTCGAGGACCCCTTTTCCCCTTCCAGATGATGCTCCCCTGAGCTAGCTCTCAGGAGAGATCTACGCTGTACCTTTTTCGGGGGCTGCAGAAGCTTCCTGGGACCAATGGCAAGACTTGAAGGGTCTCGGGTGAGGGTGGGTTTCTAAGGCTTTTGCAATCACAGCCTGTGGTGGCTATTAGCAGCCTTCCCTCCTCGCGCACGCCCACCTGGGCCCCACTCACTCACTCAAAGTTCTTGTATTTGGGAACCACCCGGACAACGACCACCAAGTGACCAGCATTGTTGACCAGGGGCTCATTGACTCCGCGGAGAAAGACCTGGGGAAGAGAGGAGGCGGGGAGCCCTGTTGGCCTTGGGACCCTCTTGGGGCACAGTCAGCCTACCTGCTATCTTTCTCCCCCAGCAAAGGTGAGCCCTCCCTCTGCACCTGCCCCTCTAGCTCCTGCCCGCTGTGCAGCTGAGGCGGTGCCCCTGTTTCCACCCTGTGATTCAGTAGAGGATCTTCCCTGGGGAGAAAGCAGGCAGCTGGAATTGCTGCCTTCTGACCTCAGCTTCTCCCCTGGCTGCTGGGGGGTTCACCAGCATCAGCATCTCTGGGCCCCTCTTTCTTCATCATTTCCCAGCCATTGCCCAGTCTTCCGTCTCCTTCTTAGGACCTCCCTCCACCTCCAGTGCCATCTCCTCTCCTCCGGACTCTCACTGGCACGGCTTCCAGGGGTCACCAACAAGCAGGGGCTCCCTGTGGGGCAGCACAGAAGATCCCCACCAGGAGTGGGGGTGAGGTAGGAGCTTGGTCCCAGTCCTCACTGACCACTGCTCAGCCCAGGTCCAGGCCAGATATTTGGAAGGCAGGGATACACACACAAATTCTGTCCCCATATACTTCCGCTGCATCCTAAGTAGCCCCAGGTCCTTGCCCTTTGTCCACCAAAGGGCTCCCCTTCACCCCTCAGTTCTCCTATGACTCCCCTCTCCACTATGATTCTGTTGTCTTCTCAGTGCCCTACACTTCTATTCCCACTCACAACCCATCCCCTTTTCCAGGTGGTGCAGTGCATGGTGGCACAAATTGGCTTCTTAAAAATGAATTGGGGATACGCTCTGTTGGAGCAGTGATTAGATCAATCACCTCCAAAGGAGCTCAGCCCACATACCCCTGGGTTCGAGTCCTGGGTCTGGGGAACGGAGGACAACCAGTGTGAATAACTAAGTAAAAACAAAATGATTCTTCCTCCTCTTTCTTCCTTCCTGTCTGCCTACTCGCCTTCATTCCTGCCTGCACCTTTGCTTTTAAAAAAATCAATTGAATCATGCCATTCCCATCAGAGAAACTTCAATGCCCCTCTCTCTTCACTGCCCTCAGAATGAGTTCTTATGGTAGACAAGGCCTATGCATCTCAGCTTACCTTGGCTCACATCTCCTGCAGCCACCCTAGTTCTCCTCTTTTTGCTCCAGCCCTTTTTTGTCTTACCCTCCAACATGCCCCACTTGTTTATGCCCCAGGGCCTTTGCATGTGCTGATTCCTCTGCCTAGACACCCCCCCCCCCAACACCCAAGCCCCCAGCACTCAGGCTGGCTCCTTCTCTTCCCTCAGAGTATAACCCCACCTCTGAGAGGCCTTCTGTGACCACTCCTATTAAAGCAGCCCACTCTGTTCTCTCAGCCCCTACACTGTCTCTTCTGTGGCACACATCATAGCTTGTGCATCTTCCAATTTCTTTCATATGTATTTCTGATGAGAACCCCAACTTCACAGGCCAGGACCGTATCTAGCTTCTTCACTGGCGTATTCCTGGCTTTTAGCAAAAATGCAGCTCAGAGTAAAAACTCAGAATGTTAGTGGGTTTAATGAGTGTCTTACTCACGAAGGAAGAAAGGGGAGAAATGGGAGGGAGAGGTTGTATTTGTGTTTGTGAATGTGTGAGAGAGAGAAACCCACACCTGGAAGGGGCAAGGACAGCAATGCAGGCTGTGGCTGGGCACGGACCGAGTGGAGCTGGTCTCAGAGTCTGGGCAGGGTCCCTGATTATGAGGTGCTGATGGAAGAAGAGCAGGAAGAGGAAGGGGCTCTGGACAGCAGAGGGGCTGCGTCTCAGGCATGCCTCAGGGTGGGAAGAGGCTCCTGCAGTCACTCCAGCCTGGCCACTCTCTTCCTATGATCAGTCCCTGATCCACTCTGGGTCTCTGTTTCCCAACTTGTACAGTGAGGGGGTTGGACTCTCTGGTCCTTCTAGCTCTGCCCTTCAATGGGAAGAGAGGGCCTGGGAGCAGGGGCTTACTCCTCTACCTTCCCCCACCGGTCAACACTCTCCCCTAGACCCCTCTATCAGGACTCATCTCAGCTGTTCCCCAGCTAAACTCACACAGGTATGAGCTGCTAGGGGCTGAAAATACCGCCCAGGGCCTTTCTATTCTCACTGGGGCCCCTGGAGATTGACTCTGCCAGATTCAAAGGACTAAATCTCTGATTCTGGACGTGGTAGAGTCTAGGCCTGAGGATTTCTGCTGGAGAACTGTCAGGCCCTCTCTCACACAGGGACTCCAACAGGTTTAAGGGCTCAGGGGAGGGCAGGACTAATTTACACCAGCTCTGCGCTGCCCTGGTCAGGTGTGAATGAGACAGCTAGTCAAGCACACCTGCTCATGACAGCCGGGTGAGTAACAGAAACAACTTCTCCCTCTGTGCTCTCTGGTCTGCCATCAGGAGCAAACAGGGAGGACATCTGTGCTGAACAGGGGGTGGGTGGGTGCAGGATGGCAGAGAGGCCCAGACTCTGCAGGCAAGTCAGAGGACTGGGTGGGAGTGTGGCAGATTTCCAGCAGTCCTCTGCAGGCTAAGGTTCTGCCTGGGTCCTGGTAGGGTGGCCCCTCCCTGTAGGGTGCAGCCTGGGGACAGCAGGCTAAGCTGTTGTCATTCTTCCCCGTTCCCTGTGTGTGCGAGTGAGCTGCTGGAGAGCCTCAGGAAAGGGTATGACAGAAGAGTGGCGGAGATGGGAGCAGAGCCTGACTACAGGTCTGGCACATGGTAGTATTCAAGGGGTGATGGTGGGGAAGCAGAGATTTGACTCAGGAACTGTGGGTTCCCATACCAGACTCCTTTTGCACCTCAGTGTCTGCAGCTATGACACAGGGCTAAAGAACACTTCTTGCCCTGCCTGGCTCACAGCATTATGGGGCAGATCAAATCACAGTGATGGGGCAGGGGAAACCCAGAGCTTGAGCCCCTCTGATTTTATCATGATCATACTTAGGCTGTAAATAGATTTAAATTGGTCACCACTGGGTAATCTGAAGGCTGGAAGGAAAGGGAGAAGGTCTAGGTCCCTGGTTTGCATCTTCCTAGAGTGTTGGCAGTCTCTGAATCTGTGGAAAGGTCTCAGGATAGAAAGGAATGGAAAGGGGTATGTAGAATTAGGTCCAGGTTGGGGCAGCCCTGAGTTGGCTAATAGAACAGACTCCATAAATACTTGATGAATGAATGAATGAATGGAATGAATACCTAACTGAAGACAAGCTGAACCTCTTCAGAAATAGAATGTGCAAGGAAGGACAAGTATATCATAAAAGTTTTGCTTGGTGGCTCAGTCACTATGTTGGTGGCTGAGGTGAAGACCATGTGAAGTCCAGGGACCATGTTCAAGACCCAGGATGGGAGGGAAGAGCCAAAATGAACAAATAATAAATAAAAAAAATTTCTCCTCTCTCTTCCTTGTTGCCTGCCTTCCTTCCTCTTTAGAAATGAATAAATACATTTTTACATGGGAGATAAGGTCCAGGGTCAGTGGTCACTACTCCAGGAGGGACAGAAAGGGAGAGGCCCTGAGGTGGGGGGCCTTTTCCTCTCCCCAAAAAGATTTAGACCCTGGGAGCACCTGTCCTCTCTGCAGCGCATAGATGGTGTGTGAGGAGCAGAACAAGGGGAGGCATGATTAAGGCAAGGCCAGAGACTGGAAAGTTCTAGAAATGACTACAGATTATCTCTACCACTTTTTCCTTCCCAGGACTTGTTCTTCATAAACCAGTTTGGCTATTTTTTGAAAGATAGGACTGTTTTTCCCGTTCTTGACTTCCTCCCCAGACATCCCTGCCAGACGTAGTCAAGGACAGAGCCTGGGGCCTGCTCAAAAGCTGTGTCCTTCCCTCCAGTCCCTCCCCCGTGGGCCCAGGCTGGCACCTCCAGTGCTGTGTGGTTGCAGCCGATGTAGCGGGGGATGAAACTGCCCTTCCGAACGACTGTAGCATACAGCTGAGTGTTGGCAGTGGCTCGGTCAGCTTTTCCTGGCTCAGTAGGCTGGGGATGGGGTGAAGGAAGAAGATCCATAAGAAGGAGAGTGACTAAGGGGCAGACCCTGGCCGTAAATTCAGCCCTCTGCAGACAATCGCGGCATTGCTCCGCTGGGGCTCCCAGCTGATAATTAAAGCTCATGGTCCCTGAGAGCCCTTCCAAGGAGATCAATATAATAAATCTTCCCTTTTCTATTTGAATATTTCATCACCCACACAAGGACCACTGCCTGCCTGCTCTCTTTGCAAAGATGTGATAACAAGGCTGGGTGTAAGTAGACCCGGAGAAGAGAGCCAGGAGGCCTGGGTGCAGCTGCCTGAATGAGAGTGGAAGCTGAGTCTCCCAGCTGAACCACTTATCTGTCTGGGCCTTCATTTGCCCACCTGCCCCAGGTGCCTCATCCTGAGCCTGGGCTTGGGGTTCTCATTGGGTGGGGGAGAGCCCTGGGGTCAGGGTGACAGTGCTGTTTAGAAAGAAGGTCAGCATTAGGGTCTGGGGAAGGAGAACTACCCCAACCAAGCACTTACTCTGTGCTGTGCGCTTTGTGCTCATCACTGCATTTATCCCCCAAATGGCCATGCTAGCAGGTCTAGTGTCTCAATTTTGCTGTTGAGGACTGGAGGCCTGTAGGTTACACAGCTTCCTATGGGTGTACAGCTAGGGAGTGGTAGACCTGGGTTAAGAGCCCAGGCAATCTGACTCCACACTGCTCTTGACACACTATAGGAAGGGAAAGTGAGGCTTCTGTTCAGTTGACCTCGCTCCTGGCACACAGTGCAGGCCTAAGAAGCACTTGGGGAATAAGTGAATGAGTTCTCAATCAGCCCTGGGAAGAGGGGGCTCCCCAGGCAGGGGTGTGGGCCTGGAAGTTTCAGCCCATGGACTGAGGGGTCCTGAGACTCCCCATTCCCAACTCATATGCAGTGGCCCACTGGAGGGGTGCATTCCAGGGAACACTTTATCTCCTATAACCCCAACTCTCCTGGACCTTCCTTTTGCCAAGACAATGCTTGGAGGTAGCAAGAAAGAACTGGTCCGAGACAGTGTGGCCTGGGGTCAACCTGGGCACCGGCACGTACTCACTCTGTAAGTCAGGATGAAAGGATTCCTCTCTCTGAATCTCAGCGCAATGTTTGCAAAATAGAATTCACCCTGAGAGTTAAAGATGGTGTGTCTAGTGTCTAGTCCAGGACCGGGAACATAGTAGGTAGCTGGCAAATACTAAGTTGTAGATATACCCTCAGCTATTTTAGCATATATGAAATCAGAATGCCTCTTTAATTGGTGTATTCATATAACATGGTAAATGGTCTTTGCTAATTGGGCTGTTTTCCAGAGATGAATTTGAAGAATTACAAATTCGTATGGAAATCATTCTTGTCTACATGGCAGGGGATGTTTCCTGAGTTCAATGAGACATCATATTGTGAGGCGGGCATGGGATGCCCAGGGCTGCTCTTCAGGAAGAGCTGGAGGCATCAGATGGTCTCCACCTACTCTCCCCCGAGCTGTCCCAGGCCCAGGTGGGCCTAGCACCGGGGCTTCGTACTCACCTTCAGCAGCTCAAAGTGGTAGGGGTGGAAGACACGCAGGTACTTGATAGGGATTTCATAGGACAATAACTCCTCTTTCTTTTTGTTGTCCACCACCTTGAGGACCACCTCTGGAGATAAAAAACATGAGCACAGAGTCAGGACAAGGCTATGCCAGTCATCTGTCCCTTCCTGTGAGACAGTGAGAATTGACAGACACGTCAAAGGAATCCACATGTGTGCACACAGGGGACACACACACACTTCACAAGCACTGTCTTAGCTCCTACCAGGGCCGGCCCCCGTGCTCGGCGCTATTGGGACCCAAAGACAATTCTCTCCTGCAAGCCCAGGGACGGACGCAGAGAGATGAGCCCAGTCTCCCATGTGGCAACAGATGAGCACACACAGACTGACAGATGAGCCTCAATAACGCTCATTCCCAGGAATACGATTCCTGCTTTTGGCCACATGCTCTCACCACTCCTCAGGCAGGAGGGGAAGATGATCTCGCATGTGTTTCAGATGGGGAGACTCAGGCTCAATAAGGAAAAGTGATCTGCTCAAGTCATCTTGAAAATATCAGTAAGTCTATTCCAAGTCAATGAAAATTTGTTCAAACAGTAAGAATAGTGCACTATTTAGACAACTCCCTCCAAAGACACTACTGTCATTATAAAATGCATGAGCTGTGGGATAAATTCTGAGAACACCAATGACCTGGAAATAATCTTGGTGGCCCTATTTGGTAAGAACCCATTGTGTACCAGACATGGGGATGGCACTCCTGAGTCATTTTCAAAAACACCCCCATCAGAGCCCCTCAGGTAGGAGTTATCATCTGTTTTTATAATGCGGACACTGGCGTTCAGAGTTTGTATATAACTTGAATGATATCACACAGCTAGTAAATGTCTGAGGGCAGAGCCAGGATTTGGTGGCCCCGAAGACATCTTCTACTCATGGCTTGAGAAGGAAGAGGAGAGGGGCAAAGAGAAAAGGCAAGAAAGAATAGAGGAGTGAGGGAGGAGGGATGAGAGACAGTGGAGAGAAAGAGATCTAGAGAAGAAGGGGAAAGGGACAGTGTA
>RJWH01007668.1:0-37884 GCA_004363575.1 Solenodon paradoxus | reverse complement strand
GTGCAGTCCACACACATCCCGAGCTCCTGGGTTCGAGTCCCGGGTTCAGGACTAACAGCCAGTGTAAACAACTAAATAATAATAGAGTGCTTTGTCCTCCTCTCTCTTCCTACTCTCCTTCACTCCTCCCTGCACTGTTCCTCTGGGAAAAAAAAATAGCATGACTGAGCCTGAGCCATATGTTAGCTTTAGTCTAACCGTTTTGCAGGAGCGGCCAAGCACCAGGTGACATTTTGACAGATGGACAGTGTCACGTCCTGAGGTAACTACAGAGCAGCCCTCTACCTGTCCACCCCCTCTGACTTTCCACTGTCTCCATGCTTTTGCTTTCTGATTATCCTGTGATTGGAATCGTACCTTTTCAGATTGGCTTCTTGCAAGAGGAAAACCACAACTTCTAAATTCTGTTATTCAGGCAAAATGCATGTGAGAAGACTGGCCCCTGGGACTCGGCATGCGGCCTGCTGCAGGGAGCTGGCAGCCGTGGAGGGGCCTGTGTGTCCGCCGGTGCAGGGTCTGCTCGCCCAGCTCACGGGACGGGCGCTGGAGGTTGAACCGCTTCATGCGTTGGTCTTCTTGTACCTTCCTCCGCGTGGTGCTTGCAGCCGGCTTGGACTGTGGCCGCAGTGAGGATTATAAATAGCGCTGGGCAGAGGCGGGTGGGCAGGCTAGTGATGAAATGAGGGCCTCTTGAAACCGGTGTCCTTCAAAGTTCATTCTGCGTCACGTCGTTAGATAGGCACGTGTGTGTGTGGAACGGGAAAGGAAGCAGGTTGGCTGGCCTGGACGCCCCCTTTCCTAACGGTCAGTTTGCTGGCCATCTGTTGTTGGTAAGTCTCACCCTCAGAATATTTCCTCCGGTGGTTTCTGATGGGGACCTTTCTCCCGTCTTGATCCGCACCTGTGGTGTGGTTGTCTGTTTACAGGTAGGGCCCCCGCCGGCTGTTGTTCTCACCTTGGTGTCCCCCAGGGGCTGCTGTGTCCCACAAGGACCCCGAGCCTGGCCCGCCCTGCGCTCTGCCGTCTGTCTGAACCGTGAACTGGGAGCTGGAGGGAAGTGGTCGGAGGAGGACGACGCAGGGCGTAGGGGGCGACTCTGGAAGTTCCCTGCAGAGGTTGCCGTGTCCGGTGGAGGCCCGGGGGCTCGTCTGAGCGCGGGCCCTGCCCGTGGGTCCACTCTGCTGCGCCAGAACAACTGTGGGCTGAGCGTCCATCCTCAGAGCTGCCTGTCGGGGTCCCGAGTGGCCCGTCCGGCCCGCTCGGTGAAGCTGAGAGAAGCACGGGCCCAAGGAGGGGCCCGGGCGGTGGGGAGCCGCCCCGCAGCCCTCCGGCCGCTGCAGCCCGTGTCTGTGCCCGCCTGTGTGCGTCGTTCCGGTGTCCGCGCTCCTTCCTCCCAGCGTCGCGTGGCCTTTGTTCCTTCACGTTCGCAGGAGGGTCAGTGTGGAGATGCCGTGTCACGTGAACCCACCTCCCAGTGGTCTCCGCAGGGGACGGAGCTGCCGCCGAAGGGTGGGCAGGCCGACGCGGAGTGTCCGTGCTGTGAGGCCAGGGCGCCCTCGGCTCGCAGGGGCGAGCTGCCCCTTCCCCCTTTATGCAGTTATTTTTGCTGTTTAACCACCTCGCTGTCATGTTTCCCAACAGGATCCTTACTACAGATTCAATGACCTGAAATACAGATGGATCTCCCTGGATAGCTGGAGATACTGGAAGGAATTTAAAATCCCCTTTGACGTTAGGTACGTGTGTCTGTGTGTGCACCTGTGTGTTCTCTTGGGCTTTTCTCTTTCTGTCTCAGCAGCAGCTCGTTTGTGTAGTTGTGTGTCCGTGTCGGGTCTGACTGAAGCCTTGAGCCATGAAAGAGAGCATGTCGCGTACAATCTGGTTTGTGTGTGAGGGTCCTTGTCAAGAGGGTGTGTCTTTCTGCGGCATTTTCCCACGTTATCACGGAGACCCTCACCCTCTGCTCCCCACGCGGGGAGAGTGTCTGTCCTGCCGGCAGGCAGAGGCGAGGCACGGCGTGCGTTTGGCGTGGAGTCATCTGCGTTGGGACGTGCCCTTGGCCCTGTTCTATCCCGCGAGAGCCGAGGAAAAGCTCGCGTTTGCTTCTCGGTGATGCCCTCTGATGTCACAAGCAGGCATTTCCACACGAGGCAGAATGTTAACCCCGTTATATCTGCCATCATTCTTCTAAGTAAAGGCACCTTTCTGCCGCCTCTAGATGATTTTCAGGTCATGTTTGACTAGATTCTGAAAATACAACTAAAGCTGGAATATTGTGCCCAATATCACGCATAATCCCTAAAATATCTCCACATCAGAGCTGTAACCTGTCAGCTTTCCCCTTGCAAGCCCACTCTGCACCCTAACGGCCCCTTGTCTCGGTGACACCGTTTCCGGTGTTCAAGGCCAAAGGGGTGGCTTTCCCATCCTGACTGTCCTTCATCTCCTGTGTTGTCCCATCACTCCCAGTCCCAAGCTTCAACTCAGCACTTCCCCCTCGTCCCCACGTGTCCCCCGTGCCAGGTCCATGTGCCAGCTCTGGAGTGCTCTGGAGTTAGGCCTGACTTCGTGTCTTGTCTTGCTTTTTATTCTTTAACCTTTCGTGCGTGGGAACCTGAGACTCACCTTCTCCCAGTACTGGTTTCTCTGTGACATTTTCCGCTCAAGGTCGGCAGTGTCTTCCTTTTGGGGCCTCTCTGCTGACCGCGCCCCCTCCTCCAGGACAGTCTGCGTCCTGCGCCTACAGAGCCCACTGGCTGCCCCGTCCACGCTGATCCTCGCTGCCTGGCAGTGCAAACCCGGCCTCTGCGTTTCTACTTGTTGAAAATACTCCGGTCGAGATATAATCCACAAACCACAATTTAAAGTGCACAGTGGTTTTTAGAACAGCACAGAGCTGGGCTGCATTGTGACGCTCACTTTTAGGACATTTCCTTGCCCCAAGGAGAGCCAGACCCATCCTCGGTCTCCAGGTCCCGAGGCGGCCAGGGGTCAGCTTTGCCTCGGAATTCAGATAAAAGGATTCAGACAGGGTGTGGTTCTTTGTGACTGCCTTCTTCACTTGGCAGAGTAATGTTGCCAGAGTTTATCCATGTTTTATGTTCAATACGTCACTTCTTTTTATTGCTGAATATTTTATTCATGTGGATTTATCACATTTTATTTATTCTGTTCACGTTTCCTCTCGAAGTCTTTCCTTCTGACATAAAGTGTGATAATGCTTGGAGACCGTGCAGCAGGAATGAGTGCAAAGCAGAAGAGATCGAAAGCTCTCTGTTTCCAGCTCGGGGTTGACCATCGACCCCAAGGCAGGCGCCTTAAGTCAGAGAGTGTCTGAGCTCCCTGTGAGGCTGTTAGCAGAGTGCCGGGCACGCGGTGCTCACCCAGATCCTCGTGAGCTGCTCGGCGTGTGTTCTCTCAGTGTCGGTCCTTGTAGGGTTTGTGAAAACACGTGTCTCTTATTTGAATTCTCTGGAGAATTTTGCGACATTCTAAGGAGAAGGCCAGCGCTTTTGGAAACTGAAAGCTGTGCTCATGATTTTATGGTGAAGACAGGCAAGTGGGATCACATGACAATGTATTCAACCAGTATTTGTGAAAATGTCACCAGAATTGCCTAGGAGTGTAGTTTCTGTGAACTGTTTATTCCTTTCTTTCTAAACTCTTAAAAAAAAAAAAAAAAAGGATCGAAGTTAGTGTTTTGTACATCATGTCAAAATCTTTTCATTTTTCAGAAAATGGCAAAAAGTGAGTTTGATTTTCGAGGGAGTGGACACAGTGGCAGAAGCCCTGCTGAATAACGTCACTGTCGGGAAGATGGACAACATGTTCAGTAGATATGTAAGTACTTCTGACACCAGGTTCCAGGAAAGACTCACGTCTGTGTGTCAGCTGCCGTCGGGCAGGGAGGCAGGCTCGGGCGCCGCGCTTCACTCCTCGGTTGGTTGCCAGGCTTGCAGCGTGAGGAAAACGGTTCCTGTGAGCGTTTGAGAAGCTTCGTCTGCAAAGTCATTGGCACGGTTCTTGGCCAGTGGGAAGCGGTCAGCAGCGCTGGACCCCTCTGTTTGGTGGCCCTGTGTTTCCTGGAAATGACAAGCGATTGTTAAGGAAAATACTCCATTTTTGCTGGAAGGATCTTCCTTCTCTTTGAATGGTGGACTTTTCAGAACAGATGTGACTTAGACAGGCCTGCTGTTCATACCGGAGTCAGGCCGACACCACGTTCTAGGGTGCACCACGTCCTGGTGCTCCAGGCTATGTGTGACTCGTAGGCAGACTTGCTGAGGGCTGAGGTATTTTCCGCTCACGAGGCTGCCTTGGACTGTCATCTGTCAGTAAAAATAGAAGAATCTAGAAGCCTGGATTTGGGAGGAGAAGGGAGACAGTTAGAAGTAAGTGTCACGCATGCTGTTTCAGGCAGTGTTTTCTCCTACAAAAAGGGGAGACCAGAAGATTCCATGACTGTGTGCAATCGTAATGCGTCCTGTCTCTAGAATTTTCCATGCACAGCTCCTTCCCCGCCCCTTCTTTCCCTGTAATTCAGAGCTTTGACATTACCGGTGTGGTTGGAGATGTGAACTTCTTGGAGCTGCGTTTCCAGTCCCCGGTGCTGTACGCGGCCCAGAAGAGTGACTCTCACGCCTACCCGGTGCCCCCGAGCTGCCCACCACCCGTGCAGAAGGGCCAGTGCCACGTCAACTTCATTCGGAAGGTGAGGGTCTCACAGGCGGTGGGGCTGTGGCCCCAGGGCTCACGGGGGCTCGCTTGAAGGCCACACTGGTATTTTGGATATAAGGCATCTCTTTCCTCTCCCTTAGTGAGATGGGAAACATGGAATTAGAACCCAAAGATTATCCACATTCTTCTGGAGCATCTTCCAGAACGACATGTCTGAACTTAGGTTAACTCAGGAAACTGAAGACAGACGAGTGACTGATAATGTAACTTTGTAATAACTTTTTTGACATTCAGGATTTTCCAACTGTCCTTTAGACTGTAAGTTCATATTATTACTGATTCTTATTATGAGGACGCCTTCTTCAAATATTAATACGTTTACTGGCATGTCAGGGTGGATCAGTGGTGCGTCTATCCGCGCTGCGTCCCCTCCACCCCTCATCAGCATGCGCGCTGGACACGCGCTGGGCTGTCCAGAGAGCTTGGTCCTTTGTCACTAAGTCAGAAATCTGGTTTCTCACTGAGCACGGGTGCTGCTCTTGGGCAGGTGTAGAAGAGCATTCCCAGGTTGCTGTCTCTGCTGGAGGGACGTGGCCCTGAGGGGAGAGACCTGATTGGGAGGCCCAGTCTGCAACCTAGGACCTGAATTCTGGCTCCTCAGACCTGAGCTGCACGAGACAAGTCACCATTGTGTTTACAGCAAACCTCGAGGTCGCCTCCTGCCTGTTGAGCTGACGTGACCGAGAAGCAGTTTCCTGGGAGGCGCCTCCGCCTTTCCGGGGGTCTCAGTCTGGGGGCCTTCGCGTGGCTCCTGGAAGGTCCCTGGGGAGCACGACGGGTGGGTGCTGAGAGGAGAGTGACCACGCCGTGCTGGGCCTCTGCTCTGCGGTGACACCGTCCCCTCTTGTCTCCTCCTCCTCTGTCGGACTTGGGGACTGTGACTCCAGCTCCCTGCACAGGGCTCCCCTGTCCTTGCTCTGTGCTGGACTCTTCGTCCACGTCGTCCTCCCACTTCTTCACGGTCATTGTATTTGCCTTCTGTCCTGGACACTTTCCCCTCTGTTTTGCACCCTCCCTGGACTGTCTTCCCTCCTCCCTCTCTCCCGCCCTCCTCCTGCTGCTTCCTTTTCTGGAGTTTAGAGTATTTTGGGAGGGAGCCTGCATAGCTGCGAATACAGACGTTAAAATCGTGTTCTTGCATGTGGACAGCTCAGCTCACAGGACAGTGGATAGATGGAGATGACTGTGATAAAAATGCTACAGACGCCACTTCATTGTTGTCAGTGAGAAATTTACTTGTTTGAAAAGTCCAAATACTGTCATTGTCTAGAATTTTTATTTTTACAGGAAAGGTGGAAACAAAAATAAAGGTGAGCAAGCAGGCAGGCAGGAAGAGAAAGGAGGAGGAAGCATTTTATTTTATTTTTGTTTGATTGTGCATCTTGGTTGATCCCTGTTCTGAGATGCAAACCCAGAACCTTGGGAGGTTGTGGACTGCGCTCCGCCGTTGGCAGTGGACCAAACCACTACTCCACCAGGATGCGCCTGTCCTGAAAAATTTGACAGATTTTACCTATAATTGTCATCAGTTGAACTGACGAAACCTCTTCACTGAAGCATTCTGACTTGCATTTTTGCTTTATGTCCCTGCATTTATATTAAAAATTCATATCCAAATGAAAACAGGAAAACTGCCAGTACCCGACTTCTGTCCCTGTCACTCCACTTGCAGTCATATATTTAGGTAACCTTTGGATCTCATGGAAAAAAATTCCAACTCACTCTCAAGAACTAGCAATAACAGGAAGAAGAGACAAAATCGTTTTTGCAAATGAAATGCTCCCATTAAGTGACACTTTTTTTTAAGGAAAGGTACAGCCAGGAATGAAGGTGAGTAGGCAGGTGGGAAGAGAGAGGAGGAAGTATTTTATTTAATTGTTCGCACTGGTTGTCTCCCCCTGGACCGGAACTGGAACCCAGGGCATGTGGTCTGCACGCCTTTGAAGGCGTTTGACCTAACCTCTACTCCACCGTGATGTGCTCCCAAGTAGATTCTTAAGCACATTCTACTGATCTCTTTGGCGTCATTGCTACCTTGTTGGTGTGGACATCACACAGGTGGGCACCTTCAAAAGAGCCATCGGGCGGGCCTTCCTGACCTGCAGCACAGCTTCAAGGGAGGTGGACCTGTGGCCTTGTCAGGAGCTGTCATCGCAGGGCCTGCGTCCCTCTAGCAGAGAACGTGCTCCTGGGAGCGGCGTGTGTAGTGGAGGCTCCGTCAGTGCCTTCAGGGCAGCCGGCCTGGTGCGTGGCTGCCCTGTGCCAGCCGTGGCAGAGAGGCTGCCCTGCTGACACCTGCCCCTTCGGCTGCGGCCGGGCGAGGGCCCCAGTCCCTGGCATTTCTTCAGTAACCAGTCCGACCACCAGTGACTCCCAGTCCGACCTTCAGCCCAGCGTCGGTGCCACTGCCTGGTGGCCCCTTCCCGCTAAGGCCCGGCCCACGGCTCCGCACGGGCCTCCCTGCTGCCGTGAAGGCTCTCGGGGTCTCAGCACCTCTGCGCGTGTCCCTTTTAGCAGCTGCACTCAGCGTCTCACGCACTTGAACTAATGGTGTTTGGAAATAATTTCTTTAAGGAGTGAAAATTGCCACCAGATCTGGGGCTGGCAGTTCCCCGTGAGCACTTCTGGGCGTCTCCCGTGAACGCGCAGCAGCGCTGATCCGCAGGGAGCGTAAGCACAGCGGGCGGCGGTCCTCCTGGGCTGGAGAAGTCTTTACAGTGACCGCTGTGTCGCTTCAGTGCGATAGGCTTTTGAAGAACAAATGCACATTATTAGACTTCACGTTTAACTCTGTTGCATAGGCTGGCATGTTGGTTACTGCCCGAGCGCCTCTCTGTGACACTGAAGCCTCCCTCCCACCCAGACGGGTTTGCCAGCAGGTTCCGTCAGCCAGGAGTCCGAGGCGCTCAGCTGGGCGTCGCCAGCCCGCGCCCACGTCCTCACTGGACCTCGGGTCATCGGCGGCTCGACCAGGCCCCGGGGTGTCCCTAAGCTCACTTGCGTGGTTGCCCGTGGGGTCTTTTAGACCCTACTTTTGGAAAGGATGGCGCCTGGCTGTTTTCTGGGGCTTCGGGTTGATGCCTGAGTCTGACCTCGCTCGAGGGGAAAGGCTCCTTGTGGTCACAGCAGAGGCCGTATGGGTCTCACACATGGCATCAGGGCCTTCATTTGTGTCCTGCGTCTCACTCACCAGCACCCGAAAACAGCCCTCTTCGGAGATACGGTCTCTCAGGAGGTGACTGCGTTGAACTGGGACCCTCGGTGGCCCAGATCTTCAGGCCCTTAAGAGGGGAGATTTGGACGTAGGAGCTGGGACGCCTGTGTGCACAGACGCGGTCTGAAGGCCGCGGGGGGTGCTCACCTCAGGCCGCCGGGGACTCGCGGCCTCCAGGACGCCGAGAAAAGAAACGTCTGTGGTGTACGTCCCCGTCTACGGCGTTTTGTGACGGCCACCCTCGCAAGCGCATAGGCACTCGTATGATAAGTAAAAACAAGGTTTCCACAGTGTTGGACGTGGTTCAGACCTGACTCTTCTCCCCCGGAACTTACAGGAGCAGTGCTCTTTCAGCTGGGACTGGGGGCCCGCCTTCCCCACACAGGGGATCTGGAAGGACGTTAGGATCGAAGCCTATGACATCTGTCGTCTGAGCTACTTCACGTTTTCCCCTCTGTTTGGTAAGCACTGAGATGCGATTTTCGGTTTCTTCAAGTTTCCTCCTGCTTCTAAGAATTGTGCTTCGAGTGTGAATGTAGAGACAGCGGTTTCAGAGGCTTATTTTTAAATTATGGAAGTGAAAAATGTGTGCAGACTGTGATTGTTGCGAAAATCTATAATCTAAAGCAGGTAAGTTGGTTGATGGATATATTTTAGTGTTTTTTTTTAAGGAGGGAGGGAGAAATAGAAGGAGGCAGGGAGGTTCTGTGTTCTCCTGAGTTAACCGTTCTTTCCAGAAGGAGCTGGTCTGCGGGTGGCTGAGTTCATGCTGGCCCTCCATGCTCACGTTCAGAGGTCCCCTCTGCCCGCACCCCGTCGTGAGTCCCTGTTTTCTCAAGTCAGTGGACTGGCTCTCTCTCACTGCACACTTTTCTCCTCCAAGGGCCATGACCCACCAACCTTGTTAAGAGTTGAGGATAAACTAGAAGGCGAACACAGCAGAATAAAGTTTTGTAAGGAAGGCAAAGCGTCTCTTTGATTTGAACGAACTATTCAAAAGAACAGAACATTGACTAACCCCTTAGAAATCTCACACACCCCACCGGGTGTTTGGGTAGAAGAGAAAGGTGGTCTCCACCTTCCCTGCGTGCTGTGTTGGTTCCCTGAGCAGGGAGAGGGAGCCTCTGGGAGCAAACCTGCCAAGATGGCGCCATCGGTCTTCCAGCATGGGGCCCGTGTTCAGAACATCAGCCACGAGATGTGGAGGCTCGGAAGTCAAGGGGAGGTGGAGACAAGTGACCCAGGGGACAGTCGCCACGTGGGGCCCGGTGCGTGCAGGCCTGAGCTCATGGAACCAGCGAGGAGGTGACGTGCGTGGGCACGAGCTCCGTGATCCTCCCTGCGACTCTGTTGAACCTTCTGTATTTTCTTAAGGCAGGAGACAAGCACGTGGCGGGTGGCTGATACTAAGGGTTTGTGGTGCTGCAGGTATTTTTAATGCTAAAAGGCATTAAGCGAGCTCATTGAAATCGCACGTGTGAATGTGCGGGCTGTGTCGTTCTGAGCTCTGCGCTCTGCAGACTGTTCTTCAGGGGTGACCCGAGCTCAGTTTTGCTGTGGAAATGACGTAATGGATCATTCTGCCCATCCCCGCCTATGACTGTTCTCAGGTATAGGTGAAAAGTCTAGTTTAAATGTTGCATATTTAATAGTTTTGAATCTTAATCAGCATCTTAGCTTTCAAACAGTGCTGAGTTCCAGGTACTCGGATACCTGAATGACCGCTCTCTTTCAATTTAGAGTTTTGACTCTGAAGTCAAACAGCACTTTCTGAATGTGAGTCATTAGGATTCAGTTTATTAGTGGTGATTGGGTGAATTTAATTTGAATTTAATCAATTTGAAGGATGCTTAAAATTTAATTTAGATTTTGGGTTATCAGTTCACCATATGAACTACATTTTTGCGGTTTGATGACTGCAATATATTTTGTGTATAACATAGAGAAAGATACGTTTTCTGGTTGGAAGTTGTGCTCTGCGATTACGTAGAGCAATAATTGTTAGAATTCTGATTAATTTGATGGATGTTGTTAATCTGATGTGATAAAGAACATTGAAGCATGCTCTTATGAAAGCAGACTTGTTCTTCCAGCTTGTGTGTGAAAGAGAAACATCACCAGCCATCCCTGAAATTGACAGGGATCTGAAAGTTGAAAAATAACAAGGAGAATAAACTAATGTGTCCTGGACACTTTTATGCATTAATTTGGCACATACTCTGAGAGGCAGGCATTGTGAGAATTGCTAACATTTTTTAAAGGATTAGTTTGTAATAAAAAGAAATATTTTTACCTAAAGTCAAATATATTCATTTTTAAAAATCAGTAAGAGCTTCAACCTTATGCAAAGGGGCTATCACTGCATTCGTTTGTGTTTTATTATTTTTCGTCACACTGTCTTTTCTAAGTTACTGAATTTGAGCTGATATTGTTTACATAGTAAAGGAAGAAAGTAATGAAAGCAAACTAATCTATCAGCCAACTCTGTGGAAGGGCAGACTGTCTGCCTCTGTGGTACTTTCTACCTTCTGAGACGAGACAGAGATCATTCTTCTGTTTATTTAAATGTTAGTTTATTTTTGACTTTCTTTTTAGCAACACATGGATGTTAGCAGCACAGAGAGACAGAGCTCTGGGCAGAAAAGAGCTGTAAATTGCTTTAAAATTTAATTTAAAGTTAGTCAACCTTGCAGATCAAAGGGCCACTTTGTGTTTAGCAAGAGAGAAAAAAGGCTATTCGATTTAGAAAAATTATTTGCAGTTGCTAGGGGTTAATTTACATCACACGTGCATTTTGTTATTTGCCCATCTATTAGCTATACATATATGTGTTTCTGCATCTTCAGTTTTTATAAGAGTGGTTTCTAACTTCGGGACTTTTCAATAATCTGTGTTCATTTGTTTAATTTTGCTCGAACCTCAGGTTCCTAAATGGTTTCATGTATTCTTAATGTTTGCGACAATGAAAACAAATTTCTGTTTGGGAAAGGTAGTGGGGCCGAGACAAACAGGACTCGCTCCCATCGCCTCTAAACACTTGGCACTTTCTAAGTGTTAAGATACCAAGTCATTGGTTGACTTTGTTAAAAGCCGCATCAGAAGCGTGTTTGAATGATGTGTCCTCTGAGGTCTTCCCGTCGGGGTGTCAGTGGCCGTAGCCGCTCCTCAAGGCTCCGCGTGCTCTGAGTAGACGCTGGGCCCTGGCAGGCTCGGCGCGACCCCCGGGGTGGAGGTGAGAGCCCTTCTTGGGCGGGAGGGCGTCTGCTGCATGGGGTCCTGGCTGTCGGGGAGGCGCGGTGGGGACAGGCCTGGTCCGGTGGACAGCCACTTCCAAAGGTTAGGAATTTATGAGCAAATAATGTGAGTGAAAGTGCAGAACCCGTATGTCGTGAGTGTCCTGTGGTGTGCGGTGTAGAATGCAGAGTGTGTGTGGCGTGTGTGGGGGACACACAGATGTCCGCCCTCCGTGGGCCCTGCCGTCCACTCATTCTTCCCTGCGTGTGGTCTGACACCACCTTTCCGCTGGGGCCCTCACGTCACGAGTTGGGCTGATGTCCAGTCCCTGGGTACGCGTGCTGTGCCTGATCACAGTAGGTGTGTCCTGGGGAAGCACCACACCCTTCCTTATTTGTCACCACAGGCAGCAGAGTAGGTGTTTCCGAGCTGAGTGTGGCCGGCCTGCTCCGACACATCCCTCAGCCCCATCCCTCCATCCCTCCTGGTGACCAAGCTCAACCTGGCTGCCCTGCAGAGGTCACTGAAGGTCACGCTGCCCTTCGCCCACAGCTGAGTAGGGGAACTCCTGGGGTTGAGGGCGTGTCAGCCCATCTTCCTGCCTTGCTTCATCCTGTGTTCAGAGTCCCTCTTCTCTGACTCATCTCCCCTCACCTCCCCTCCCCGACGGTGTCCAGGGTGGGGCCCGCCCCGGCCGTCCTCCAGCAGCTGCCCCCTCGCCCGAGCACATCTGTTTCTGGAACACTCGAGGCGGCCTTCTCCTGGGTGGGGGGTGTGCTGGCGTCTTCGAGGACTTAGTCCTGCGCAGTCGGAGGCACTGCTGCTTGGCGGATGGAGCCACCTTCCCGGGGGCCGTGAACCTGCTGAGCCCCTCCAGAGGCACAGGAGCCTCCAGGAGCTTCACGGGGGCTCACGGATACGGGGGAGCATGGGTGGGGGCTGGGGGGGTGGCGTCCCCTCCCCGAGCCTGTTTCTGTGCTGAGCGTGGGCCGCCCACGTGGACGCTGCCGTCCTGTGCCCGCTCGGGGTCAGGTAGCTCCCTAGAGACGGCACCTTCGCTTCTCGCCCGTCCAGGCTTCCCGACAGTGATGTTCCAGACGGTGCCTCTGGCAGGTGGCTTGCTCAGCAGACACTGCTCTGAGGTCTGTCATTGCCCGACCCCGTGTCAGCTAACATTTTGCTGTCATCCCTGCCCCTCGGTGCTCTGCTGCACACGGATGCCGTGCATGACCATGTGGACGCTGAGAGGCACAGGGCGCTCTTTTGTCTGCACAGTTTCAGCCGTGCCTGCCGGTGACCCTCGTTTCACGGTGCCCCCAGTGGGAGGCAGGACACTGGAGCCAGGGAGCTGGGCCTGGACCTGCTGCTGGGTCCACCCGGATCTGGGCCCACGACCGGGGCCGCCGCCCTCGTGTCCCAGCTGACCGCACCCCGTGCTGCCCGCCTCCGCGATTCCAGGTTCTGCCCTGTGTCCGCAAACCCCGCCGTCGCCCAGCCCCGTGATGGCATGAGTGTGGGACGTGCCATCCCACCGCAACTCAGACCCACGCTGCCGGGGCCTGTGACATCGGTGAGCGCGAGGCAGAGGTGCCTTTGATACGCGTGTCCCCACCACCCGACTGTCGCGTTACTGGGCGTGTGGCTCAGCATTTCTCACTTTCCTTCCTCCACGCGGCCTGTTCTCAGACAGCGGAAGGAGCGGCTCGCTCGCTTTTCCCCGCGGTCAGCAGACATGGGTAGAGGGAGGCTAGGGCCGGCGTCTTGGCGAGGAGGCGAGAGGCTGGCGTGTGGGCTGTAACCACAGAGACTGGGCTCGTGAAGGTGGTTCATGAAAATGCCACGGGCTGTCGGACAGGCAGCGGCTCCCTACAAACTTCCAGCTCTGTCAGACGTGCAGTTCCTTTCCTTTTGTGTAAATTCTGTTGTTCATTGTCCTGTCCCAGCCCTGCTCCTGGCTGGCCGGCCCTCCTGGCCTCGGAGGGAGGGGCTGTGTCCTCCCAGACCCCGTTAGCTTGCGCCCTGGGAGCAGAGGTGCGGGACAGGACAGTTGTTTTTGTTTTAAGAGAAGGAAGAGGAGGAGGAGGAGGTACCACTGCTAATTATTTAGTTTTGGTGGTTCCCCCGCCTCTCGGTCTTGAACCTGGGTCCTTGAGTTTTCCAAGGTCACACCCCAGCAAGCAGCTTAGTGCCTCGGCCACCAGGATGCACCGAGGACAGCTGTCTTTGACGGAGCCTCCTTGGGTTGGCTATGGACGATCCTGGATGTGTCATCGGTCAGAACCTCCTCCTCTGTCATCCTAGGCCACCTGCCTGGCTGTGGTTGGAAAGAACAGCTGGGACTGGGGTCCCCTGTGCAGGGACCAGGGCGTCAGTAGGACATCCAGCCCTCGGAACAGGAAACCCCACACTGTAGACATGAGGTCATCTTGCCCGATTTGACAGAGTCCTGGCCTGGTGGCTCCAGGGTTGATTAGTCAGGGAGGGAGAGTGTGGAATCAGGCTTTATCGGGAGGGAGGGCATTTGAGTCACTGACAGTCCTCCTCTCCAATCCCGTCTCCAGTGCCATGTCCAACTTCGGCTCATTTCAGTTCACTCAGGAGAGCTGGGTAACGGGCCTTCCTAAGAAAGGGTAACTCTGGGTGCAGGACAGAGTTGTGTTCTAGCAATGGGTCTTCAGTGATAAGAGGGGGCTAGACATAGTGATTTATTTTTCAAAGGAAAGGTGCAGGCAGGAATGAAGACAGGCAGGCAGGCAGGAAGGCAGGAACAAAGGAGGAAAAAGCATTTTTATTTCTTTCCTTTAGTTGTTCCCTCTGCCCTGGGATGCGAACTTGGGCCCTGGGACATGTGTGGACCGTGCTGGGAGGCAGCGACTTTCCTGCTAGGCCACCACGGAGCGCTGACGTTTCTTGATTAGCTGGTGAAGCGCTTCGGTCAGGCAGCACCAGGACACGACTGATAAAGACGCTGTCGCGTGGCCGCTGGAAGGCGCTGCACTCGGTTTGGAAGGAGGCAGAGGGCAGCTGTGGCGCAGTGTGTCTGCCGTTCACGCGTCCGCTGTCTGCTGCCTCTGCCTCCTCCTGCTGCGCTGAGGCCCCTCCTGCCTGACGAGTATTCCTCAGACAGCTGCATCTGTCACACCCTCTTGTCCCCTGTGCCCTGTGAGACCCCCAGATGAGCTGCATTCGAAAAATATCTCCGTTTTGTTGTCTCTGTTTAGTTGACTGCAAGTCCATTTATACCTTTGATGGGACTTTAAAACCCTCAATATTTTTGTTTTAATTTATGAAAAAGGAAAAGTGTGTATCAGTATTAAAGATGTAGGTTATCTTTTTCATTTGTAATTTCCTGTTGGTGCCAACTTAACAAAGTTTTCGTGGCTTATCATTGCTACATTTTCAGAGTGGAAGTATTTGCAGAATACCTGGTCTCGGTTACTCTTCAGGACGAAGGGTTAGGCTCTTGCCATTGAAAGATGCCTGGACTTTGGACCAGAAGGGGGTCTTGGGCGGCCTCCCATTGAGCAGCGGCTTCAGCGGTTTCTCCAGTGAAACAAGGAGGGCAGGCTCGTGCTTTGCATGTCACATCTGTGTTTTTCTCTTTCTCTCCTTACACCTTAGACAATGACACACAGGAGTGGGATCTTGAAATAGAGTCTTCTTTTGATGTGGTGGGCTCAGAGCCGGTGGCTGGGACCGTGACTGTGGACATCCCTGCGCTGCAAATACAGCAGACGCGCCGCATCGAAATTCAACCTCGAGAAAAGCTGGTCGAGCTCTCTGTGAAAATCAACAAGGTGAATGATGGCACAGCTTAAGAAACGGTGATGGAAAGCTATTTTGCTCAAGAGAAATGGTTAGAAAGAGGGGTTGGGTAGGGAGGAAAAATGTACGTTTTCCATTTTCTCCCCCGTGGTTAACTTCTCAGATGTTTGTGTGTGTGTGTGAGCAAAGGCGTCATTTCTCAAGTTTTTTGGAGTAAGAGCATGGAGAATAAATGATTAATTTGCCATCTTTCCAGAGCAAGACATCAGTCATATTTCATTTTTCTGCGGTATTTGCAGTATTCTAAATCCAAAAGATGTCCTAAGCATGGTCTCTAAATAGCAGTGCATTTCTGGGGGACATATAACTGATTTTGAAGACTGGTGCTCATTCGACACGCAGAATTCTCATTCTAAGCTCATGATCTTTCATGGTAGAAGTTTTAAACTCATGGGCTGCTTTTCTCTTCACTTCCTCCCCCTTTTTAAAAATTCCTCTAATTGATGGTTGGGAGAAGGACACAGCATTCAGCAGTGACTGTTCTGATAAAGTAAGAACACAACACAGTCTAGTGCTGGACTTGCAAGAAGAGTTCAATTCTAAATGATAAGAACAGAGATTAAATATAAGTTTGAGTGTTAGAAATGGGAAGAATTATTTTCCTGAAAACACATGGTATTCTAGTTTTTGTTTTTGTTTTTTTTTTCCCTTCCCCTTTTCTCCTAGGATGTTGGTTTTTAAATATCTCTGGATTGGTATGATTTGACGTAATGTGGGGAGGGAGGCTTACACTGTTTCAGAAACTAGAATTTCGGTGCTCGATGGGCAAAATGAACATAATGCTCTGAATCATACTGTTTTGCTGAAAATATGCCACAAATTACTTAGGATGATGTCTCTTATTTCCTAAAAGAATATTGTGGAAACTTGGTGGCCTCATGGACATGGAAACCAGACAGGGTACAACATGACCGTTCTCTTTAAACTGGAAGGAGGCCTAACCATCGAGGAATCAGCTAAGGTAACAGCGCTTTAGCACGTGTTGGTCATTCTGTGCAAGGCGGCGAGACTCTCCCGCAGACTCTGCGGTTGCTCTCAGTTTGACCATGTGTGTGATCGTTCCTGGGTTGTCATCACATACACAGAGGTGCCAGTGAGCTCATTTTTTTATTAGCACTTTATGAATGTTTTGTTCTCTGAGGAAGCTAATTTAGAGAACACTGATGCAAACCGTCCCCCAGCTCGTGGAGACTCAGCGTCACACAGTTGTTTTGAAAGTCGGTTCTCCACAGTTTGGAAGGACCTTGGCATGGTTCGTGCAGTGTGTGTCTCCGGTGCCTCTTGCTACACACTCTTTAAGAAGTGCCTTTTTGAAAATCTAACGCTACTGTGTCCGCGTCTCCAGTATTTGATGGCAGACGGCCGGGCGCTGGGCCTGGACTGTGATTCATCATATCATCTGTGGGTGGGCCAAGAAGACACGTGAGAAGTGCTCTGCTCACTTCTCAGTCCCGTGCTTTTAATAAGATCTTCCTAAGTCTAAGCGTGATGAGCTGCCGGTTCTGTTTCGAGAGGAGGAAGAAGCACTTTATTTTCATTTCCATTTTAATTGTTCACACTACTTGTTTCACTCCCCTGGACCTGGGACGTGAGCCCAGGGGCATGTGGGCTGTGTCCTTCAGAGGCGGTTGACCCACCCACTGCTCCACCAGGACCAGCCTCGCCTGTTCTTTTTAGTTTTTCTGTTTAAAAAATAAAAGCATGATGGGCATGAGAATTTAGGGTATTGCTCATGGAATCTTCGACAGTAGAAAGAAAAGTTTGAAATGAAAAAAAAATTGAATTCAAACTGCTTGACCTAGACATTTAGGTAATTACATATTTAAGCCTCCCACCCCGCCTGCTTTTAGATAGTAATGCACTTCATGGAGAGGTTTAAAATATTTTTGATCTCCTAAGAGAACATACTCACTCTGGATATAAGTGAGTGTGACTCAGGAATCTTGAAAAAAACCTCCTTCAGAGCCCAGTGTTCTTTCTGAAGTCGAATGTCTGTGTGACCGTCAGGCTGTGGGATGGCGGGCACCACCCATGGCCTGGCAGCCTTTCACCTGCCGGGTGCCCAGCGCAGCCGTGGGCTGGGATGTTCTCTGTGTGCGTGGAGCTTACTAGGAACTCTGTCGTAAAACTTACTGCAGGAAAAGAGGGACAGTTATCTTTCCCTAAGAAAATTTGCTCAGAAAATACAAGCAGAAACTGGTAGGAATATGTGTAGTGTAGCTAATACTATTTATAGCATTATATAGAGAAATATGGGTTCTATTCTAGATGAGTGAGTCTCCAGAGTTTTTGGACTTAGTATTGCTTTAGATTTGTAAAAGCTGTTGAGAACTTAAAAGTGCTTTTGTTTTTGTGGATAAATATTAAAACTGAGGATTAAATATTCATTTGCAATCACAGTAATAAACCCGTAACATATTAATGAATGATTCGTTTTATGAGAAACAAATATATTTACAAAATAAAGAAATTAGTGAGAGTAATGCCATTTTTTACATGTTTGCAAGTCTCTTTCGTGTCTTGCTAAATGAAAGACGACTATGATCATCTGCTTCTGCATCCAAACTGCAGTCTGTTGTTTGTGTTGACACAGGAAGAAAATCTGCCCCCCACAGATCTGTAATTGGAAGAAACGCTGTAATAGCCTTTCAGATATTGTGTATTTTGTTTGGTGTTACATTCGAACTCAGAGGTAGTTTCTTCCTTTTAAAAATGTTTGTTGAATTAACCTTGATTTACAACATAATGCAAGTCCATATGTGCAGGCTCCCCGTTTGTAAAAATCAGGGCAGCACAGCCCGTCCGCCACCAGTTACCAGAAGTCCTCGGCCCCGTCTCCTGGACCCCACACTGCGCCCTCCGGCCCCCAGCTCCTTCCCCGCTGTACCCCAGTTCTGTGTCAGTGTCCAAGGGCTGGTTTTTTGTCTGTTCATTTGCTCCATTTCTTTATGTTCCACATATGAGAGTGAGGTCATCTGGTGTTTGTCTTTCTCCTTCTGATTTATTTCACTTAGTATAATCCCCTCTAGTTCCATCGATGTCTCAGATGTCAGGCTTTCATCTTTTTTAGGGCTGTGTATAGTCTGCTGTGTAGGCGTGCACGTGTGCATGTGTGGCCGTTTCTTAAAGCTTAGCTGCAGTGTAGAGTCAGAATCCATTTCCACAAACTATTTGTACATTAAATTCCATCCATGTCTTTTCAACCTTTCGTGGATTTTGTGCCCTTGTGCAGTGTTGTAATATGATGCATCAGTTATTTGAAAAGCGTTGGTAGGTTGAGAAACCCAGATCTTCCACATCCTGGAACATTTCACTGCACCATCATGTTTGTAGGTGCTAATATCACTATTAATGTAATGAGAGCTTTGTCAGGTCACATAAATGAAGGCAAAGATAAGACAGTGGACTTTTAAGTGAACTAAGTTGATCAATTCTTTTTTTTTTGCAGGAAAGGTGCAGGTGGAAATGAAGGCGAGTAGGCAGACAGGCAGGAAGAGAAAGGAGGAAGAAGCATTCTATTTTTATTTTTATTTAGTCGTTCACACTGGTTGTCTTCCCTGGACCTGGGACTCGAACCCAGGGTTATGAGGCCTGTGCTCCTTCGGAGACGACTGTCCTAACCACTGCTCCACCAGGGCAGCCTCTGCATTTTTTTAAATTGGAGAAGAAAATCATAATTGTGTTCAAGACTAGACTTCATTTATGTAAACGCACATTGCTGATTCCAGATCCAGTTTAAGGCTGCGCATGCTTACCTGTGGGAACCTGGCCAGCTGTCACAGCGACCTGAGTCTCTGCTCCCTCCCACAGGGTGGAGACAGCCTTGCAGGGTGCGGGAGTCGTCTTCCCTCTAGTGGCCACGCCAGCCTCTCAAACATGGCGTTCAAGGGGTGATGGGTTAGGGTTGAAATGCCCGTTAAACCTGTGGTTTTGCAGGCACGTGCTGTTAGGATTGACACGTGTTAAACTCTGAAATACCTCGTGGCGTGTTTCTTTGATTCTAACACGCACAGTTCAGTGCATTTTCACAACACTGACATGAGTTGTGTTTTCTAATCATAGATCTTGTCTGATGGTAACTGGTTTTCTGTTGTTGTGACATAGTGTTTGTTTTAATTTTGAAATGTTATCTTCAAATACAGTTCTTGCAACATAATTACAAATGCCTGTTTCGTGAGGAAGATTACAGTGTATTTCACTCTTGTTATGGTTTCTGAATTTTTCTTTGAAGAGAGAGCGAACCCTCTGACAATCATTTTTATGCTATTTTTTCTGAAAGTTGCACTTTCACATGGTTTCGTAGCAGACAGGGACGTGAACATTAGTTGTGCACCTGTACATGTCTGCTGTTCGTGCAGAAAACTCCTTGCTGCGTTTCGCACGTGGTATTCGGTGTCTGACTCTGCCCAACAGGTTTATTTCAGGACGGTGGAGCTGGTGGAGGAGCCCATACAAGGAGGAGCGCTTCCCGGCCTGACTTTCTACTTCAGAATCAACGGGCTCCCCATATTCCTGAAGGGCTCCAACTGGATCCCGGCGGACTCCTTCCAGGACCGGGTGACCCCAGACCTGTAAGCTGTCGGCTTTCCTCACGAAGCTCAAGGGACTCCTCTGTCTTTACTTTGGGGGGAGCCGAGTGGCGCCTGGAACTCAGGACGGGGCGCTCTGAGTGGAAGGACTTTAAAGTCGTAATCCCTAACCGTGGGCTACAGAAAACCTGCTGCTGAACGGTTCGCGACCCCGCTTTGCAGAACGCTGGTCCGTGTTTCCTCTGGGGGACCATGGCCATGACTCTGACTCTGCACATTTGGGAGTGTTAGTCGCTAGGAAAGAAAGGAAAGATTAAATTTGACCTTTTTCAGTTTTCAAACAACACCCTCATGATTTTTGCTTTAGAATATTGGAACCTGTGCTTCCCTCCTTATGCTCCTTGTTTGTGCTTTTAATCAGACCTTCATAAAAACAGCTGAAAAATTTTTAAGATTCTAGAGACACAGATTGAGAGTTTTTCTGAAGCTTTGAGACTAGAACTTCAGAGGAAAATAGTTCGTAACGGGGTTTGCGGACACGAGCTCTGCAAAGTGAGAATAAGCGAGTCGGTTTATTTATGGGAGATCACACGGCCTGTGTGTTGGGCGTGTCGACTGCAGTTGAGGTTGGTAAGTCAGCTCTGCTTTGCCGGAAGGAGTACTCGTTCCCTCTTGCTTCCGAGTGCGTGCACGGCTTTGATGTCCATAGGAGGACTGAGCTGCTCTCCCGACTCAGAGCCAGATAATTTGCTATCTTTTCAACTCGTGCGGCCCCTGTCCTCTCAGCCCAGCCCAGGCCCCCTCGTGCGCTCCCGGGCTGCTGTTCACGGGTGGAGGCTGTCCGCTTCCAGTCTTCGCTGAGGGTAGTGTGGACCAGACTGGGCAGAGTTCAAGGGGGTTTGCTGGAGAAAGCAGCCCCAGCCTGGAGGACCTGTTGGGGAAGGAGCCAGGCGAGTTCCAGCTGTTATCCCAGCTTTGAATTCTGTCTGCAGTTTGAAGTGCTTCTGGAAAATTAGCCTGTGCTTTCCAAGGTTCATGGTAACTCGTTTTTTTCTAGTGGGATAACTGTAGAGCTAACTTTTCGGTTTCAAAATAGTGTAACAGCCTACTGAAGCTGTAGGAATCTGAAAGTCATTGCCCATAATTTTTCTCTGTTGCCTTACTTTCGGTGACTGTGGTTCACGAGGATGTCATCGTTTCTCACTTCCTTCCCTTACATTGTGTCCACCCACGTCACTTTAAAATGTGCTTTTTCTGACAGATTTGAAGTGTATTTATTTAACCCAACGTGTTCTTTACGTTTTTTTTTTTTTTAATCTCTGTATTTTCAAGTTTAGCATTTGTTTTTGAAAAAATTTCTTCTGCAGGTTACGGCTCCTTCTGCAGTCTGTTGTGGACGCCAACATGAATACGCTCCGGGTCTGGGGAGGAGGGGTTTACGAGCAGGATGACTTCTACCAGCTCTGCGATGAGCTGGGAATCATGGTGAGCGTGGGGGCGCATCTGTCCTCCTTCCTCCCTTCCTTCCTCCCTTCCTTCTTCCTTCCCTCCTTCCTTCCCTCCTTCCTCCCTTCCTTCCACCTTCCTTCCCTCCTTCCTTCCTTCCTTCCTTCTTCCCTCCCTCCCTCTCTGCCTGCCTTTCCCAAGAAGAGAGGAGGAAGAAGTTTTTCTGTTTATTTTTTTATTGGCTGTTCATTCATTCATTCATTCTGCTTGTTCTTCCTGCCCTGGGTCTTGAAACTGGGTCCCTGGGCTTTATGGGGTCCCTACCCCTGCTGCCAACTTAACACTTGAGCCAACAGAACACACTTTTTTTTTTAAATCTTTTTTCTTTTCAAGGAAAGGTAGAGGCAGGAATGAAGGTGAGCAGGCAGGAGGACAGAAAGAGAGGAGGAAGAAGCATTTTAGTTTTCATTTTCACTTAGTTGTTCACATGGGTTGTTCCGCCCTGAACTGGGGACTCCAGCCCAGGGGTGTGTGCCTGGGCCTGGGCTTGGACTTGGACTTGACCATGACCATGGACTTGACTGCTGCTCCACGTCTTCTTTCATCGTCTTCCTCTCATCTTGGTTCCACCTCCCGCATTCTGAGCGGTAATCTCACTCATTCCTCTTTTGTCAGAATCAGGAGTGACATTCCACTTTCTGCAAAGGAATACACAGCATCTTGCAAGCCCAGAGCCATAGTTGGCAGTGAAGTTCATTGTTACCTAAGCATTTTTAAGTGGTGGGCATTGTCTATATTAGCTTGCTGTCAGTATGTATCTTCTTACATTTCTTTGTACTTTTCTTTGTGATATGTGGGTGTGCATAACCACAGAAAACACGTAAGCATTTTAACTTTAAAGAGATCCAAGGAGACCTAAAGAGAAGAAAAATTAGAAATTCGCTAAAAAGGAGTGCTCATCAGTATTGTTAAGGACCCTGGATGTCTTCTGTTGGTCAGGAGTAAGCAGAAGTTCTAGTAATACGGTTCTAAAATATCAGGAGTGCGTGACGAGTAGGGATTGTTCTGCATTGGTAATCTGATTGTCTTGATATTATAAACATGTTCTAGAATGTTTGTAAGTGTGACGGTGCTCAGTGGTCTGCAGCCTTCACGTGTCTGCATTTCATGCACCCTGTGAGGGAACCGCCCGGGGAGCACTTGCCCGTGGCTCGCTGTGTCAGTTCCCCCTGCCTTGGGGTTGCACCGCGTGGTTCAGCGTTGGACTGTCCTAGCCGAGTTCCTGGTGCAGGAGTGAATTAGGAAGGAGGAAAGGCTGGGGCTGGGGCAGCTTTGTTTGTTGAATTTCAGGTTCTTCTCCCTCTTTCTTTCTTTGGATTCTCTTCCTTCTTTGTTTTTTTAATTATTTTTATTGAAGGACCATCACATCAACATGATACAGGTTTTAGAAATGCATCATCTGTACATCCATCCACATCTGCACATAACTCACTCAGCAGCATTATAGAGCTTCCCTCACGACACAGTTAATCCCCTTGACCCCATGCTCGCCCCCACCCCCTTCTCTCTGCAACCACAGGTGCCTGCAGGCAGGTCTCATGTTCCTTCCCCCGTCCCCGTCCCCCTGCTGGGCCTCGGGCGTCACGTGCCTGCAGCGTTGCAGCGGAACCACGAGGGTGCGCTGTAGGGTCCTCTTCCTTCCCAGCCTCCCTGCTGCCCTCTCTCCGTTTGTCCCCCCACCGTCGTCACGCGTTTGTGCGTTTGTGCAGTGGGGGCTGCGGGCGTCAAGGGGCCGGCTGGCGGCCTCGTGGAGGTCACGCCCACAGACTCACCTGTGCTCTCCTCCCACAGGTCTGGCAGGATTTTATGTTCGCCTCTGCCTTTTACCCAGTTGACGCGCACTTCGTGGAGTCAGTGAGGACCGAGGTGTCTCACCAGGTACCATGTCACCTTCGCTCTCGCCTTTGTTAAGCCTTTCTGGTTTCTTTTTTCTTGTTCTCATTATTCCATCGCATGGACATTCCCAGCCGAGTAGCGAGTCCCCGCTGTCCCCTCCGTGCGCCCCCACTCCCGTCCACCCCCTGGTTCTCTGCCGAATTCCTCGTTCTGTGTCCAGCTGTGCCCGCGGGGCGTCCCACGGGGACTGTGTCCAAAGCAGCCTGTGACCGTCCCCACACCGGTTCTGCTGCCTCACTCGGCACGGCCAGGCAGTCTTGAGTGTCGCGGGTCGGAATATAAAGTGAGTTTGACGCCCCGATTTCTCTCACATCACATTTCCACACTTGCTTTTTGCTGTCTATGTGCAAGGAAGCGATTTGGGCTTAGCGGCGTTCACCGGAGACGCATCTCTGGCTTGTGACTCAGTCACGTGGGCCAGATGGAGCCCATGGGTGCGCCTCAGCGTCCTCGCCCATTTCGGGGACGGGGAAGCGAAGCCCAGTGAGGTTACACGGCTGAGCCCGTTCCAGAGTCCTCTTGACCCCTGCCTCCTCTGCCCTTCTTAATGGTGGAGGCGCCCTGTCCCGCTGGGCCGTCCCCGGGGCGGCCGAGTGGCCCCTCACGTGGGCTCAGACAGGCTTTCAGACAGATGCTCCCGTTGTGTCTTCTGTTGAGAAGTGCGTTCGGGAGCGTCCTCACCTTCGCTCAGCCCTCAGGACGTGGGTGTCGTTTGACGCCTGGCCTCCCTTTGGTTTTAATTCGGGTCTGTCTGCTCACTTGCTCTGTGAGACCCTCAGCCGTCGTCCCGGTCTCCTGACCTCGGGGGTTGTGCAGGCCCTGGAACGCTCTTCCAGGTGACCGCTCGGCCTCGTCGTCGTCTCGCAGACGCCAGCCCGCGCTTGCCAACCGACCCTCCCAGGCGCCTCCGCGGCCTTCGTCGTCGTAGAGCCATTGTGTGGTGACTCAGACGGCGACGAGCTTGATTCCTTTTTCTTTCATAAGAAAAGGGATCGTATTTTCTTCATTTTGAATGCGGCTGAGGAACCGCAGCTTATGGCCGTGAAAATTCGGATGAACAGGAACCCCTGGGAGTTTCAAGCCATCTCTGCAGGGGCCACCACTAGCCACTCGTGATGAGTTCCAGGCAGTGAGGCTTTATGGGCAGAGGTAGAAATACAAAGGCTGTCACTTCATGACTAACTGCAGTATTTGAAAGACTGTTTCCTGACCTCAGTTGAGGAGGCTGAAGTCTCACCCGTCGGTCATCATCTGGAGCGGCAACAATGAGAACGAACTGGAGCTGGTGTTCAACTGGTTCAACGTAAGCCGGCAGCTCCTGGACACCTACGTCAGAGACTATGTGACGCTCTACGTGAAAAACGTTCGGCAGGTCGTGGCCGAGGTAGGTGACGCTTGTGACGCAGGGGAGTTGAGGAACCTTTGAGGAGTGGATCCGGGCAGTTACTGATAAGATCTCCTAGGCTCTCTTGTAAGGGCGGTTTCAGCACCGTTTTAAGGCAGAGGCATCAGTGTGGTCTCCTGGAGGGACTCCCGGGGGCCACCTTAGCTGTGGGACGGGACCCCCGTCCTGAGCTTACAGCTGGCGCTGGACCTTGGAGCCCCCTCAGAGCCCCCAGGACGAGCTGGTTCACTGAGGTGCCCTTCTCAGCCTGTCACGGCGAGGGCCCACACGGGACGTGACCTGCATCTGGCGTGAATGTGTCGGAACAGGGTCCCAGGGGCGAGGGGAGAGGGAGGAGGGGCTCCCCACTTCTCGCGGTCTTTCCGTGATGGCCGTCCGTTCAGCAGACCCACCTCACGTGTCTTCATGCCCACGTTTTATATCTTCTTATGCATTATTTTTTTGTGGGCAGAGGAAGCAGCATTTTTATATGTTTGTTGTTGTTGCAGTCATGCCTTCAGAAGATTTCGCTTTTTAAGAGGGAGGGGGAAGGGAGCGGGCGCTTTTTATTTCTCCTGCAGAAGTAGTTAAGTTTCTCAGTGTAGGCTCACCATTGATCAAGTATATGTCAACACACCATTCTCATCATCAAATTATTCAAAGTCCTCCCCAACTTTCCACTGGACCCCCCATTCCTGCTTCACCCCTCGCCTTGGATATTTAACATGTGACTTATTCATCTGATTGTCTTCACCATTTTGTATCGGTAACTGGAAGTTACGGGCTAGATCCTGAAGCAGTTTGGAAAGGGGATATGTTTAAAAGCAAAGCGCTTGGTTTTGTGGGCAGTGAGTGATGTTTGCAAGTTTCTTTGAAGAGGAGCAGGATTCAGGTCAGTCGGTTACCCCCGTTATTCCCAGCAAAGCATAAGGCTTTCAAGGAAAACCTTGACAGACGGATCCATCCACAGGTCCCTTGCAGCCGTTAGTTCCCTATTGTAGTTCACATTTAAAAAATAATCATTTTCTTGGTTCGTCTCACGGGGTTTCTCGGTCCACATAAGAATTAAAGTCATGTTCTAGAAAGAGGTCATCTCTGAGGTGGGTTCTAAAAATCAGGGCCCGGAAGGAAATGTTGCCTGAATGGGAAGGATATCACAGTGTCTCATCCGGGGTGTAGTTTTAGGCAGAGACTCGTTAGTACTTTCACTGATGGCTCAGCTTCCCACACTGGAGGAATGGAAGGCACCCAGTCATGCTTGATGAATTGACCTCCACGTTTAGTTCAAAGTCATTAGAACAGAATCGTGTTGAAAACAAGAACACCCGTGATCTTACCACCCTTTTTCATGTTTGTAAACTCAACACCGCCTGCCGAGGGTCGTTGCCAGGAGCAGAGCCTCATTCCTGCTGCTCTGGGGAGATGGCCCTCGTGGGGCGACTGACATCTGCTGTCGGGGAGGCACCAGGAGGCGGCCAGGGCTCCGGGCAGAGTGGGGTGTCCCAGGGCTGGGACTGTGGGGAAGCCGCTGGCCGAAACTGGGAGGAGCTGGGAAGGTGACATTCTAACCAAGCCTGACAGCTGGGGTGGCATTTGAGACGGAAGGCTGATTTTGTAGACATTTTAGGCCATGGGATCAAGGTGAACAAAGGTAAACAGATGTGCAGCATCTGTGGGTGGCTAGGTCAGCAGAAGGATGCAGCGCCCAGAGGCTGACACGGGGAACTCCATTGTCAAGCTGTTTGCAAACAGATCCTCAGAGGACAGAAGAACCGGTTCTGCAGCAGCCGGGCCTCATCCTGCCCGCAGCTCATTCTGGAAGATACCTTTTTTTTAAATTTAAAAACGGGACGATGTAGGCCGGAATGAGGCAGGTAGGCAGGCAGGCAGGAAGAGAAGAGGAAGAAGCAGTTTATTTCGTTTATATTTGTTTGTTTATCTTGGTGTTCTCCTTGGTCTCGGGATGTGAACCTGGGTCCTTGGGATGTCTGCGGACTTCACTTGGCCAGAGGCAGCAGGCTTAACTGTGTCTCCAGCAGGGCGTGCGGGAAGATTCGTTTTCTATCCAAGACTGGCAAGAAAGCCAGTTTAGGCGCGCCTGGTGGTGTGACAGGCAATCTGAGTTCACCGACATCCCAAAGTGCTGTGTTCGCATCCTGGGGCTGGAGGATCAAGCAGAGATGAACAACTAAGAAATAAAGTGCTTCCTCCTCTCCCTGCCTGCCTGCCTCTGCTCGCCTTCATTCCTGCCTGTACCTGTCTTTTAAAGAGAGAGAGAGAGAGAGCAGTTATAACCACCAAGGACACCAAGGGATAATCGAGATAAGTGATATGCCAGACCCTGGCATACTAATTACTGCTATTAACTAATGGGATGTGATCACCGAGGTGCTATATAGATGTTCTGGCCTGGGAACGAGAATGTGAGAGTCACGAATCCAGGACCAAGGAACCTCCGAGACGGTGCCTGGCAGATGGGCCTGTAATGTGTTTGCCTGCAGCAGGGACAGTGTGGGATTTTGCTGTATTTGATCAGTAGCTGTCTAAGAGTAGTTTGGAAAAAATGAAAATTCATACAATTTCTATGGAGTAAAAGATCAGGAACTAGATTCGGGGTCTGAGGAGCAAGTGGACAGTGAGAAAATGGATAGTGGGAACGAATGGAGGAGTGTTTGTTGGGGTGAGGGAAGGGAGCAGTGCAGAAGGATGCCTTTAGAAGAGCAGAGGACTGTTTGTTGATCCTCGTTCCAGAGTGAAATGGAAAGATGGAGAGGCTGGCAGAGAACTGGAGTAAGTGCATGGAGAGTGCCCCCTGGTGGCTCAGGCAACTTCACACACTGAGCCCAAGGACCTGGGTTTGCACCCTCAGGTCTAGGAGAAAAAAATCAAATCAATAAATAAAACTCCTTAAAAACGGGGGCGCTGGGTGGATGGATATGCCAAGAAACAGTGAGATCGAATGGAGGAGCCGTGAGAAAGTGACCTGAAAATCTCTGGGAAGTCTGATGGGTCTGCAACACCCTAGAGTGGCGCTCAGCTTCCGGAGTCACCACTCTATTTCAGTCCGTTCTTTGAAGAGGTCACCACAGGTCTGTTCTGTGCCCTGCGGAACGGCTACATGGCTGTGTTGTCAGCTGCGGAAGGGATTTGATGTGTTAGGACCTGACAGCGTTGCAGACCCCATCCCTGCAGAGCTGAAAAGTGCCCGACACCCAGACACACCCAACATTCACCGGCCGCCCGAAGGGTTTTTTCCACCTAGGGGCGCAGGTGGGAGTCACTATCTGGAGTCTCCCTGTGTGCGAGGCAGTGCGTGCAGAAGTGCGTGCTGAGGGACAAGCAGACACGGGAGGGCAGTGACTTGCACGGGAAAGTTTGTCACTCGCTCACCCGCCCATGCTGTCCCTCGTGGGATGCAGCCCTCCTCTCGGGGCCCAGGCCCACAGGAGCAAAGCAGCTGAAACAGCCACTTCTGTGGTACTTGTGTTACAGAAGTTGAGCCTGAATTTGGGGGGATGCTCTTCACCACAGGGGTGCCTGCCCTTACCTCCCTCATTTTGCAGATAAGATTACTGAGGCTGAGACCTGTCCTAAAGGACGGTGCCGATACAGGGTTAAACTCAGGTCCTCTGACTCAGTAGCCTCTGTTCTCTGTGGCTCTGCAGCGAACAGGATCCTCTCCCCCCCGGGACAAGGGGACAGCATTTCAGCCAGGCAGTGTGGAGGCGGGGTCCGCCAGGCACCGCGACCTGCGTCGGCCCACCTGCAGACACACTCACATTCTCACACTCGTACTCCCTGTCACGCACGCACGCACATTCCCACCCGTGCAGTATGCTGACACACACACATTCTCACAATAAAACACGTGCACACGCACCGACACACACACCCACCCTGCGCAGTGCCCGCCCCAGACGCCGGTGCTGACGTGCTGCTGCTCCGGCGGCCTGGCTGGGAGGCCCCTGCGGGGAGCGGGAGGGAGAGGCAGGCCGTGGTTGCAAACATTCGGAATTGTCCTGAGTGGAGACGAGGATTCGCGAAGAGCTGGTCGTTCTTTTATTTCTTTATTGGCCACTTGACGTTTCTGGGACTCAGCAGTAACATTTTTAAAGACCTAGTGAGCTGTACTTTACTGGGTGAAAATATACCCTTTCCACGATTTTATTTCCAAACTCAGGGGGACAAGACGCGCCCTTTTGTCACCTCCAGTCCTTCGAACGGGGCCAAATCCATGGGCAGAGGCTGGCTCTCCGAGAACCCCAATGACAGCCGTTTTGGGGACACCCATTTCTATGACTATGCCTCTGACTGCTGGGACTGGCACATCTTCCCGAGAGCGCGCTTGGTGTCGGAGTTCGGCTACCAGTCCTGGCCATCCTTCAGCACCTTGGAGAAGGTGAGCCGCCTGCTCCGCGACCCCGCTGCCTGCTGCCACCAGATCCGGGGGGAGGCTGGGAGAGGGACTGTCTCCTGCCTCTGACTGTCAGAGCCCGAAGTCTGGCAGCCCTCTATCTTGGGGTACGGACTTTCTGTATTGACTTTATTTAATTTCACTTAATTTACTATTTATTGAGGTAGCTTTGATTTATGAAACAGCATAAACCCATGTGTGCAGTTTCCCCATTTATCAGATAAATGACCCTGCCCACCACCTAATTACCAGAAGTTCTTCACCTCTGTCCATTGGAGTCTCTGCCATTTGTTCCCGGCCCCACCCGCTTCCCTACTGGTGACCTCAGCTCTTTTTTTTTAAAGGAAAGTTGCAGGCAAGCATGAAGGTGAGCAGAGACAAGCAAGCAGAGCCAGGAGGAAGATGCATTTATTTAGTTCTTCACCTTTGTTGTCCCCCCCACCCCACCCCGGGTCCTTGGGATGCCTGTGGATTGCATTTAACCAGAGGTGGCAGACTTAACTGCTACTCTGCCAGGGCATGCCAGTAACTCAGTTCTGTTGCTGCTGTCCAACAGTTATCTTTTGTTTAGCCTGTTCCTCTGCTTTGTTTCTTTATATTCCCCATAGAAGTGTGATCATATGGGATTTGTCTGTCTTCTTCTGAATTATTTCACTTAGCATAGTCCTCTTAAGTTCCATCCATATTGTCACAAATGACAGGATTTTTTAATTTTTAAAGGCTGTGTAGTATTCCATTGTGTGTGTGTGTGTGTGTGTGTAAACCATGTCATGACAGGCACTTGGATAGTTTCCAATTCTTGGCTATTGTCAATAATGCTGCAATAAACATGGGGGTCCATATGTTTCTGAAAATTAGGGTTTTTGTGTCTTTTGGGTAAATACCTAAAAGTGGGATGATACAGTCATATGGAATTTCCACTCAGTTTTTTGAGGAATCTATATATAGTTTTCCATAGTTGCACAAATTTGCACCCCAGCTAACAGTGTGAAAGTGTTCCCTGTCTCCCTTTCTCTTAAGTGCTCTGGCTAAGCCCTCCAGCGTGATGTTAAGTAGCAGCGGTGAGAGTGGACAGCCGTATCTTTCTCCTGATATTAGAGGAAATGCTTTCCAGGTTTCACCGCTGAGTATGATGTTGACGTGGGTTTATTGTATGTGACCTTTATCATGCTGAGGTTATGTGCCTTCTGTCCCTGTTGAAGCATCTTCTTTGCTCCCACTGAGTTCTCTTGGCCTCTTTGTCAAGACTCCATTGGCCCGAGCTGTTGCGGTGTGTTTCTGGGCATTCAGTTCGGGTCCATTGTTCTGTGTCTGTGCTGCGTGCTGTGTGTGCCATCCGCACTGTAGCTGGGGAGTCAGTTTTGTAAGTTTGAAAGGCAGCGTGAGTCCGCCAGCTTTGTTCTTCTTTCAAGATTGTTCCGTGTATTCTGGCTTTAGGACCCCTTGCCAATTTCTGCAGAAAAGCCAGCAATAATGTTTTTCCTACCTGCCTGTATTTTTTTTTTGTTTGTTTGTTTGTTTTGTTTTGAATCTGTACATCTAAAGCAAGCGAAGTGTTGCCATCTTAGTAATAGTAAGACTTCTGGGCGCGCCCTGGTGGAGCAGGGGTTGGGTGCAGCCCACTTAGTCCAGGGTCCTGAGTTCGTGTCCTGGGACCTGCAGTGCAACTAAGATGAGCAGTTAAATAAAGTAAATAGAGCAGGTGCTTCTCCCTCCCCTCCCTCCCTGCCTGCCTGTCTGCCTGCCTGCCTGCACCTTCCCTTAAATAAAAAAACTTATGATCCGTTAATGTGCACTGTTTTCTTTTTAAAAATTTTGATTGAGATAATTAACATTAAAAGGAATAATTATAATGATCATTTTATTAGCTTAATTATTCAATATTTGCATGTGTTGTGACATGATCACATATCAGTCTAGTAACATCTGTCACCACATATAATTATATATTTTTATAGCGATGAGCAGTTTTAAGATCTACTGTCTTAACAACTTTCAGATATTCAAGACAGTGTCTTAATTATAGTCACCAGGCTGAACAGTAGATCCCAGGCTTATTTACTTTCTAACTCGAAGCTGGTGTGATGTCTTCTTTAATTTTTCAACACAATTTTCTAGTCTTCAGAATGCAGGTATTATCATCTTTGGTTAAATTTATTCCTAAGTATTGTATTCTTTTTAGTGCTATTGTAAATGAAATTATTTTCTTAATTTTTCCTTTTGATTGTTCATTGCTGGTGCCAAAGATACAACTGCTCTGTGTATCGTATCCTGCAACCTGGTAGAATGAATTTATTATCTCTAACCATTTTTTGTGTGGGTGTGGATTCTTTAGGGTTTCTTATATAAAAGATCATGTATTTTGCTGCTTGAGATAACTTTATTTCTTCCTTTCCAATTTGGATGCCTTTTATTTTATTTTCTTGCCTGATTGGCCACCTGAAACTTTCAATATAATGTGGGTGAGAGATGGTGAGAACAGACTCTGTGTCTAATTCTGTTTCCTTGAGGGAAAGTGTTCTTATTTAACAGTTGAATGTGACATGAGCCGTGGGGATGTCCTTTATCATTTTTTTTAGGACGTTCCCTTTTGTTTCTAGTTTATTGAGGGCTTGTATTAGGAAAAGGTGTTAGGTTTTTGATTTTGTCAAATTCTCCTCCCTCCATGTCTCTGTCTCTGTCTCTGTCTCTGTCTCTGTCTGTCTCTCTCTCTGTCTCTCTCTCTGTCTCTCTCTCTGTCCCTCTCTCTCTCTCTGTCTCTCTCTGTCTCTCTCTGTCTCTCGCTCTGTCTCTCTCTGTCTCTCGCTCTGTCTCTCTCTGTCTCTCGCTCTGTCTCTCTCTCTCTCTCTCTCTCTCTCTCTCTCTCTCTCTCTCTCTCTCTCGTTTCTCCCTTGGGAGAAAATGCCTTTTTTTCATCTATGAAATGATCATGTAGGTCTTTACTCTTCCTCATCACGTGTAAAGTAACCACAAGGAAAAGCTATTTGTTTTGCTTTGATTTGATTCTGTTTTTTAATTTTAAAGGAAAAGTGCAGGTAGGAATGAAGGCAAATAGGCAGGAAGGCAGGCAGGCGGGAAGAGAGAGGAGGAAGAAGCATTTTAGTTTATTTTTAGTTTTTCATCTTGGCTGTTTCCCCAGCCCCAGGTCTCAAACCCAGTTCCTTGGAATGTATGTGGACTGTGCTCAGCCAGAGGCTGTGGGTTTCCGCTAAGCCAGCAGGGTGAGCCATGAAAACGTTTTAACACAGTTTCAGAATCTCCGTTTTACCATCTGAACACACATGGAGTTGTTTCTGCGCACTGCCGCTCTGCTGCATCCTTATGCCTTGTTTTTCACTCCTGCGCACCCGCCGCAGTGGCAGGACTCGTCTTTTAGAAAACTCGTTTCAAAGCGCAGTGCCAGGCTCTGGTGGGAACAGCGTGGGGAACCGAGGCAGGAAGGAAGGAAGCAGAACTACTCCTGGCTCCGCGGGCCTGGCGCACCGTCTCCCTGACTGCTGAGCCCGCGGGAGGCGCGTCTGGTTCTGGCTAGTGGTCGGCTCCGCACCTGACCCACCTCCACGCTGCATCTCAGGGTGGAGATGGCCGGGCCTTTTCCTGCAGCCTGTGCACACTTCCAGCCACCCCTGAAATTGCGGGATTGCCGTGTCTTTGTGAAGCGCCTGACGATGCCCGGAGACTAAACCCTGTGTGTGGAAACAGAAGGCGAAGAGAAGCCGTTCTTTAGGAACCTCGTGAGCTCTATATTCGGTCGTTGCCGCTTTGCAGTTGAGGGTTTGAAGAGGTAATTGGGACAATGAAAGAAACTAAAAGAATAACCACATACGACGCGTTGGCTCTTTTATTTTGAGCCTCGTTCTTGTATCAGCAAGAGTGCTTTGTGATCGCTGGAATCACCAGGCTCAGCCTCAGGGGTCAGATGAAGGTGCCGCAGAGCAGGCCAGTTTACCAACTGTGACACAGACTTTATGACAGAAGCAGGGAGAAGGGAGGACGACCGGTAACAGTCTGTGCGCCTGAAACATCACAGGGTGTGTTTGCAAGTAACAGTGTCTCTGATTTAAAGAAGTAACAGGTGGGCGCCCTGGCCGAGGTGTGGTCGGGGCTGCCACCTGTGGCCGGCACAGCCCACACCACCCCGGACAGGGTCCAGGGAGAACAACCACGATGAACAACTAAATAAAAATGAATAATTACTTCTTCCTCCTCTCCTGCTGCCTGCACCTTTCCTTAAAAAAAAAGAGAAGAAAAACAACTGGAGTAATTAGTGAATTAGTGTTTCCTAATCTTGCTGATAATGAAAGTTTGGAAAAATAGATATATTTTGGAAAAATTTCCACATTAAGTATGGCTAATTCATATTTCTTACATTTTGCTATAAATCAATTCCTAAAGAATAACTTTTCCTTTTAAGTTGATTGGTCATGCGTTTCTTTCTCGGTAACTAGAGAGAACATTTTTTGTGTGTATTTATTTGTCAAATGTAATACCTGGATTTACCAGTTTTTATGTTTCAATAATTTTTCTGGGAATTTTATGATGAGCAATCAAGCCTTTTAGGGTTCACGTTGGGGTAGACATCTGTTTCAAGGTTCCTGTGTGCTTGGATTGAACACTGACATTTTCAGATGTAGCCAGCAATGATCCGATGTCTTAAATGCTGATAGTACGTTAAATTATAGACCTAGAAACCAGGGTTATTGTATTTTTGTTTTTATTTTTCTGTAAAAGGTGTATTACCACTATGCATGTGATCCCTGTTTTGGGTTGTACTTTGGCTTGATAAGAACTTCTCAAGGGATGAAAAAACATCCTCTAAGTCATGTCTGGCTTTCTGGAAAAAAAAAAAAAAAGGTGGCGTTTTCAGGGAAAGGAGGACAGGTGAGGCTTGTGTGTTAAACTATGTCAAAAGTACACGTCCACAGCGATTCTGCTTAGTGGCCGCTGAGCAGTAAGTGAGCCAGCTGAGCCTGCTCCATCCGCTTGGTGACACTGTTCTGTTCAGGAGCTGACAGTTTGAACAGTGTCCATTTCACTCTTCGGTTCAGACCGTTTATTTACTTGCATAGAGAGAGTGACATTTTCATACATGTCATGAGTGTTTCGAAAACCAGGAATACGTTTTGATGGCGGGACTCTTGAGAGAAATACCAACATGCAACTTCCCGGGCCTGACTCTGGGAGGTGTCCGTGCTCCGTCAGTCCTGGCTGTGACCGCACAGGCCCATCTGTCACCAGCGGCAAGCATGACAGCGAGGACCTTTGTGACGTTCCATCAGAGCAAGCTTGTAGCACTTTCCTGGTGCCAGTGCCTTTCCAGGTTTGTGGGAACCATGTAGAAAAGTAACCTCACCGCTCACGTCCCGACTTCTCCCTCTTGTTCTTTCCTCGAAAGGTCTCCTCCCAAGAGGACTGGGCCTACAACAGCAGTTTTTCGTTGCATCGGCAGCATCACGATGGAGGAAACAGCCAGATGCTTCAGCAGGCGGCGCTTCATTTCAGCCTCCCCCGGAGCGCAGATCCCACACGCGCCTTCCAGGACACCATCTACCTGACCCAGGTGCGCTGTCTCCGCTGCGGCGGGAACATAGATCGTGAGGCTCGGTGGGCTCCAGGGACGAGAAAGACAGGTTTTCAGGCCCGAGGCATCCGTTTTCTTCATGAGGACTCGAAGCTGTTAATTTCTTGGTATGTGTTCTGTCACAAGAACAGCTCGCACAGCTCTACATCGAACTGTGCATTGTAGCCTCCCCTGGCCCGCGCGAGTGTAGCGTGCAGTCTCAGAGAGCGGGGTGAGAGGGAGCGGAGCACACGCGCTGCTGCAGCCCTGGGGAGACGGCCTTACCAATAAGCCCTCGAGGCAAATGAAGAGCGTCTCCGTGGAACACAGGTGAACCCAGGTTCCACACACACTGCTTCGTTGGATGAGTGACCCGGGCTCCATGGTGGAAAATAGGTCAGTAACCCTTGGTGAAAGCAGCGTGTCTTCATGACGTGGGGGGTAGGCAGAGATTTCTTCAACAGGACTAAAGAACGACTCGCCATGAAAAAAATAATAGTACCTTGAGCTTCATGAAAATGATGGACTCTTGCATATCAGTCACCGTGAAGACAGAGAAAAGGCAAACACCAGATTGGAGGACAGTGTTGTAATGCATCTGCCTGAAGAAAGATTTGCATCAAGAATTAAGAACTTCTGTAAACCTGTAAGCAAAAGACGCGTAACCTGTTAGAAATGGACAAAAGCCTTGGACAGGCCCCTCGCCAAAGAAGGTACCCACGTGGTGGACACAGTTAGGAGAGCCAGCTGCGGTTCGTGCCTGAGCAGGAGCTGCCAGTGAAAGCCGGACCGGAACATGCCCAGGCACTTCATTGTTCTAAAGGAAAGGTGCAGGCAGAAATTAAGGTGAGCAGAGGCAGGCAGGAAGAGAGGAGAAGGAAGCACTCAGTTCATCTTACTTAGTTGTTCATCTTGGTGGTGCCTGCTGCCCCAGGTCCTTGGATACATGGGACTGCGCTCGCCGAAGACGGCTCCCGCACCCGCTATTCCGCCGGGGTGCGCCTGTCATGCTCATTTAGCACAGTGGCTGACACTGAAAAGAGTGACAGTTGGTGTCAGTCTTGGTGAGGGGTGGGACAGCTGGAGCGTTTGGACATTGTCAGCCGCGGTGGAAATTTGTTTAATCACTTAGGGAAATTGTATGGCAGTTTCTCCTCAAGTTAAACATTTGCTCCATCTCTGAATCAGCATTTTCTGCTCCTCCGAAGAAAAAGAAAAAAGAAAAAGAGTGCTCATGTCTGCCCACGGGCGTCTGACAGGGTCACAGCAGCTTCATTCAGGAAGCCCCAGAGTAGAAACAAGCAGAACGTTCTGTAACGAAGCATCAGCAGTGGAAGGCTCTGCGGCAGACAGGGTGATACCGACTTCCGTCAGCGCCCATCTGACTCACAGACATTGTTGGCAAGAGAAACATCAGAGTTTCAGAAAAAAACCAGAACAAACTGCTGAAGAGGGCCCAGAGGAGCCAAGAATCTGCCACCAGCAAAGGACAATCTCTTCCGTAAGTGGTGCTGGGAAACTGCAGAAGAATGAACAGACCCCTTATTAGACCTTACACAAAATTAACTCAACATGGATTAAAGGCTCCACCAGGAGACCTGAGATTAGAAAACTTGTAGAAGAAACAGAGGCAGTAAGCCTCTGGGCGTTGGTCTTGGCATTAATTTTTTTTTTCTTTTTAAGGAAAGGTACAGGCAGGAATGAGGGCATGTAGGCAGGAAGAGAGGGGAGGGAGAAGCATTTATATTTTTATTTCTATTTAGTTGCTTACACTGGTTGCTTCCCCCGGACTCAGGACTCAAACCCAGGGGGGTGTGGTCTACGCTCCTTCAGAGGCAATTGACCTAACCGCACTTCCACTAGGACACACCTTGCTATTGACTTCTTTTGGATTTGACAACAAAAGCAAAAACAACAGAAGCAGAAATAGACAACTGAAGTGGGCCAACAGCAAACTAAGCAGCTACTGCATAGTGCAGGACACCAGCAGCAAAATGAAAAGACAGCCTGCTGAGTGGGAGAAAACAGCTCCATACGTCTGTTATGGGATTAATATCCAACACATACCAAGAATAATACAGCTCAGCAAGAATCGACCAAATGGTCCATTTGAAAACTGGGCGGAGGATGTGAGTAGACTTTCCCCATGAAGGCAGACAGATGCTGACAGGTACATGGACAGATAAGGTGTGAGGCCACCTCGCGTGTGGGGGCCACTGGTGGAGCCGTGAGCTGCAGTGAGGAAGAGGTGCAAGGAAACCTCCTGGAGTGCAAAGAGTTTGGCTCTCGATCTGGGTGCTGGTTATAGGAAGAATACATACGTTGTGCTCGTAAGACTGTTTATTGCCTTATGCACCTGGCTGGATTATTTTAAAAACTGTCCTGTTGAGCTCAAACTGAAATACCATAAAATGCACATAAATGTTCAGTGAAGTGGTTTCCAGTTCCTGCGTCAGCCATGCAGCCCTCACCACAGTCAAGTTCTAGTAGTTTCTGACACCCACACCAATCTCTCACGCCATCAGCTTCCTTTCTCACCTCCGGCACCAGGCAGACGCTATCTGCTCTCTTTATAATAGATTTTCCCTTCTCGACATTTCATGTCACCAGAGGCAGGCAGCGTGATCTCTTGGATGTGGCTTCTTCTTTTGAAGTTTGCGCGTGTTGGAGGTGTGTCTGTCTGTACATCATGCCTTTCTCTGGCCACGCAGTCCTCTGTGTGTGGAGATGCCGTGTGTATTTACCCGCCCATCGCTTGTGGACATTTGGATTATTTCCCCTTTTTGAATCTGAAGAGTATTCTTGTGATAAATATTTCCATACAAATCTATGCACATATTTTTACTTCTCTGGGGTAGAGATACATGAATACAATGACTAAGTTGTGTGGTGAGTTTATATTTAACTTTGAAAGACACTGTCAGACCAAATTTCAGGTGCTTTCATCTCAATGATTCCATTTCCCTTGTTTATTCACCTATTTTTTCGTGACCTTGTGACTCCACACATATAAACTCTGCTGAAAGCACCGCCCATGTGTCTGATGCTCTGGCCGCGCTTGTCTTGAGACAGCGCTGAAAGCTCCCTGTAGCCAGAGGCGTCGATGCGAGTGCAGCACAGCAGGGCGTTCTGTTCGGCACCGTCACGGTTAAACGTTGCGTCTTAGCACCTAAACGGCTGCCAGTTTTTATCCGAACTCACACTCACTCTTGACAGTTTTCTCCTGTGTGGAAACGCAAAACTCCGGATGAAGGCCGAAGCAGAAAGTCACGAGTCAGCCTCGTTAGAGGGACAGACGGAGTAAGAGCGTTAGTGTCCCCCAGGATCCTATCGGTCAGGGAAGTGTGGCCGGTGGGACGTGCAGCTGTGAGCTCACCAAAGGGCACCAGTTGGACACAGCGAGTTCTCTGTCCTGTTAAACGTGTCGCACTTTGTTCATCCTGCATTTCATAGCCAGCGTCTTTGCTTTGACATGTGAAAATGTGATGCTTGTTTGTGCGTGGGAAGGTGTGTGAATGTGGGGCGTGTGGTGAGTGTATGTGTCGTGTGTGTATGAGGTGTGCGTGGTGTGTATGTGTGGCGAGT
>RJWH01007667.1:18606-38018 GCA_004363575.1 Solenodon paradoxus | reverse complement strand
TCCCAGTGGGCTTCGCTGCCTTTCCTAACTGCAGTCTCGTCTATAATCACAGTACAGCCCTCTGCCCCGGCCAAGGTCAGGTATTCATTTGTGGGAATAACCTAGCTTTCACGGCGCTACCTACTAATTGGACAGGGCTATGTGTTTTAGCCACCTTACTGCCAGATATAGATGTCATCTCAGGAGACGAGCCTGTCCCTATTCCCCGCTTTGACCGTATTGCAGGACGTCAAAAGAGAGCCATTACGCTCATACCCCTATTAGTTGGACTAGGCGTCTCTGCAGCAGTAGCTACTGGATCTGCGGGATTAGGGGTCGCAGTCTACTCATATACAAAACTTTCTAAACAACTAATTGATGATGTTCAGACCTTATCTAGCACCATTAATGACATTCAAGATCAAATAGACTCCCTGGCAGATGTAGTCCTTCAAAACAGACGAGGCCTAGATTTACTCACTGCAGAACAGGGAGGTATCTGCTTAGCCCTACAGGAACGCTGCTGCTTCTACACCAACAAATCCGGCATCGTTCGAGACAAGATAAAGAACCTACAAGAAGACCTAGAAAGAAGACGAAAAGCGCTGATGGAGAACCCATTCCTAACAGGCCTCAATGGACTCCTCCCCTACTTCCTTCCTTTTCTAGGACCTTTAGTCGCTATTATCTTGATCCTTACCTTTGGCCCTTGGGCTTTTAGGCACATGACAAATTTGATCAAAGATCAGCTCAACACCATATTAGGAAAACCCATTCAAATCCACTACCATCAATTAGAAATGCAGGAACAGGAGAGCGATCCAGAACGGTGTATTCATCTGAGTGTTGGCCCACGATTGCTACCAGGGCCCCCTCCCACGGGAGCAGCATAACTCTCGACATTATGCATTACAGCCTGAGAAGCTGTAATGGACACTGCTAGGTGCAAGGCAAAGCACTGCAAGGAGAGGCCCCCAAAAACATGGCCGCTGTCATGTCTCCTGAGAGGCAAGCCGGTTTGCAAAGAGGTTGGTACCCACATCCTCTCCTCCGAAAAAGGTGCCCTAGAGCTTGAGATGAGCTCAGGAGGAACCTGGCCACTGCCTCCCCTAGCAGGTTAATGTCCAAAATAGTCTCCTCACCCTAAAAAATAAAAAGGGAGGAGATGTTGGGGACTTGGGCCAGGCCACAAAGCCAAGCTGATGCAATCCAACGGAAAATTGCACTCAGAGGCACCTCAGCCACTTCCCTGTTTGCCTAACGATCGCCTCCCTATTTCATAAAGCATAAACATTAGCAATCAAGAACATTAGCAACCAATCAATTAGCAACCGATCAGAGCCTTGATCATGCGCACTAGCAATCAATCAGAGTCTTGATCACGCATTGTACATGCACCCACCCTCCAATCCGACTAAAGAGCACGCGGCAGACATGCACAGGGGCCACCTATCAGAACCACTTCCCTTCTTTTCCCTTTCTATATAAGTCCCTCCATCTTAATAAAATTTTGCAGCTTGATCAGAATTCGTTGTCTTGCTGTCATTTTTCACGCCTCTTGTCCCACCCCTTTCATCCGTTCTAGGTGGATCTCCGGACCCCAGTTGACGGCTCCGCGGGTCGGAGTCAGTATAATACTCTCACAACTGCTGTCCTACTTTCATCCAAGTAGCCTCATTTACAGTCCCTTCCTCAGGAAACCAGGGGTAAATTTACTGTAAAAGATTTCAGAATTGCTCTGTTTGTGCAGTGTGAACCTTACTGCCACCAGCTGATAACACAGACTTCAACGTCTGCACATAGAGGGTTCTCTCCAAAGAACCTGCCTTCCCCATTTTCACCAGGAGAAATACAATACGCTCCCACCTGACCTTGGACCTTGTCCTTCAGGAGCGGGCTCTGTTGAATTCTTAAAGTTCCCTATTCTCATGTCCCTACTTGGGCGCCAATTGCCGCAGCCCATGCAGCTGTTCGAAGGGATACCTGAGGGGGCTACAGGAGCCTCGAGAAAAACAGGCAACATATATCCAGAAAAGCGGGGGCCAGGTGGGACGTTGCTCTCTGTTTGAACAGCAGCGACCTCAACCTAGACTCCTTGATTTATTTTATAGGGCTGGGTTACAATTTAATATAATTATGCAAAACAAGGAAAGACCATAAACATAAGCTACTACACCTTCTACCTCAGAGTATCTAGCAGAGGCAATCCTTTGTTTTCTGATCCAACATCTCATACAAGTGCCTCAAACACCCCATCATTGCAAATATTTTTTATGTCTACTGTGTGTGGACATGGCTACTTCCCATTACCTGATTTTAAATTAATATTTAACTTATTAAAAAATGTAAGTGTAGAATCTGGTTTTGCCTTAATTCAGCTTATAAATCCTGAAATTATACTTATAAATGTTTTTTAAATTACTTTCACTTGATCTTTGATTGCTCTTTAGCTCAACTTGAACAGACTTAAATTTCCTTAACAATTAGTTCCATCTACAAATTTAGTAAAATTTCCACAACTATTTCGAACTGTATTCATAAAACATGTATATTTTTCCCCATGCACTTGCCAGACAAAGTAGGCTTAAAATTCATGCAAAATCTTTTCTTATAACACAAGCAACCCATGTAAATCTAATTACTTGATTTAGCATGTTCAGATGTTTGATTTCTCCTAAATGTTCTAAAACTGTATATAAACTTAAGCATCTCATATCTTTGAACTAAAAATAAGTCTAAAATCAACAAATATTTCAAGTTGACAATGCAAAGCTTAATTTAATCTAAATTCATATATATTTTAAGTTGTCTTAAACATCAAAATAGTCATTTCACTGTCTCTATACTAAGCATTTTAAATGCTTCCTCAGAAGAGTGATTTGATCACCTCAGAAAGGCTGAGGTTATTAGATTAAAAAAAAAAACAGCTCTTGTGAAATAGGTGTCAGATTGAAGAACAGGACAGGCTCGCTCCAGGGCTGTGGAGCTAGGCTTGCTGCCAAGATAATTCTCACCGTGAACACTGCTGGCATTATTTCTGTGGGTGGCAGGTCCAGGCTTACAGATGGACTATTTTACAACTCACTTCAGCAGGGTGAAGGGGTTAAAACAGACACTCCAAGTCACTCAGAATTTGTCTAGGTGAATACCCCACTCTGACATGAAGAGCAACAGTAGAGGACAGCCCCACAGGCAAAAGAGAAGCTCCAATTCTTCTAACCCTGTAGCCCTTGCCTTACTGAAGGAAGCCATCTGCCACCCGCTGGGCCTCTACCCTCCTCCTGATCCAGAAATGATCTTTGTTTCCCCTAATCCCTAGAAGAAAATAGAAAGAGAAGTAATTTATCTTTATTTTCAGAATTATGATGAGTCATTCCTCCCTGCCAAGTGATAACCCCCACCCCCACCTTTCTCCCCTGATACCCAAGCTCCCTTTCCAGGACTCAGTTCAGGATACTTTGGTCTCCCCAGTTAGCTCAGAATTTGTCGCCATGTAAATTCTCAATAAGTATATTATTAAATCTGGACTTTTCTCTTATTCATTGTACCTAATGTGTTCATTTGTCCAGCCTGTGAAGAACCTCAGAGAAACAGGAGAAGTTCTCCTTTGACCCCTACAAGGGAATCTTTTGCATGGTTCTTAATCCCTCTCAGGTGGATGGACTGCTACTGCCTGCCCACTTAGATCTTAGCAAGTTTCCCTCACTTATTAAGTCTGCATTCCTCCCCTATTTATCTTGTCCTACCTGATTCTCTAGTCCTGTCAGTGGCCTCTCTGATTAATCCTCTGATAAGGGGTCATCAGACATGTATAAACCTCCTTGTCCTCTTCACACTCCTGGCCTGTGCTCTGAGACCTCACACTCCTCTCACATGTGTATAGCCTGTCCTCAAAGACCATAAGCCTTTCCTCCAGTGAAATCTATCTCTTCTTCCAGCTTAATCAGTAATCTAACTTTTTCAATTTCTACCTCTCGTCTTCCAGAAAGAAAACCAGTTCTTATGCTGTGGTAGTGGCAAAGAAGTTCTTCCTTGACTCCTGGAGTTAACATGATTCTTAGAATCCTAATGCTCCAGGCTCTGGCCTTTTAAAATTGACTTCTCAGGCTTTTGAATTTGCAGTAAAATTGATTATTTTTCTAAACAAGAAAATGGTTTATTGGGGCGTGCCCTTGTAACTCAGGCGACTGAGACATTAGTATGCAAACCACAGACAGCTTAAGGACCAGGGTTCAAGACCTGGGGCGAAAGTTTAAAAAAATGAACAGCTAAATAAATAAAGATGTTTCTTCTTTCTTTTCCTTCCTTAAAATGCCTCTTCCTCCTCTCCCTTCCTTCGTTCCTCTCTTTAAAATATATGGTTTATTTCCCCCTATACCAGTAAAGGAATTTCCCACTCCTTCTGATCTCTTCATTGGAAAAAAGATATCACCCTGAAGTCAGCATGTAGGTCTTTATAATTCAAATTCATGGCCAAGGATCATATAATTAGCCAAAGGTTCACAAGTGTTACAGTTCCAGGCCACCTGGAAAGGGTTGTAGGAACTCTTGGGAGTTTGTGAATAATCCTAACAAGATACCAGTCACTCCACGCCTCATCCCTTATCCCAGGATACAGCTCGCAGCTCTAGCAAGTCTGACCACACTTGACCTTCTAGGATCTGCACAATATTCACATACACGCCCGGGAATGGGATTTAACTCTTTCGAAGTAATGTTTCAGCCTCAAAATCAGCTAAAAACACAAGAGAACAAACAGTTGTTCCACCTACCAATGTTTTTACCGAGGAAGCCTTTAAAACTAAAATCAGCCCAAAAACCACTAGATGTGGTGAATTCATCTCTATTTCTGCCTTAATTGCACTACCAGGTTACCTTCATCCATCTGGCTCAAGGTCAGTCACAGAAGTCAGCACCTAAAGCCTGTAAACTCTTGCTTCCTAAGACCCTAGCAACCCCTGTGATTAAATCCTGCATCTATTAAAAAAATACCCTGTACCTGTTTGAAATTGGCTGACGACTATAAAAATAGGCACTCTCCTATGGGCACTGGCTGCAAATGCATCTATAAATTGTCAAAGCAAAAAGAAAATCCAGATGTGTCTGGCTTGGAAGCATGTGTTCAAAACCACAGCCCAGTGCTGCACAGGCTTTGGATGGAAGGAACTTTAGAGATCCTGCCAGCCCCAAAGCTTGCTTTTAAAAATCCCGTTATCACTGGGGCTCAAGATAAGGTGTTGTCCATCTCTTGAAAATTGATGCTAAGGATAGATAATGTGTAATAAGCCAATTCTGAGGTACTTTAGAAAAAGTGATCTCATTTAAGGCTCACTCAATCCTTTGAGTAAGCAGTTCCATTTGGGAGGTATTGGGCCAAAGCTAAAGGAAGTTAAAGGCAAGACAGAATCTTAAATTGCTGGGATTTGAACACAACCTGATAGTAAAGCTCTCCTTGGCACTCCCTCCCACCACCTCACCAGCAAGAGGACTTAGGATTTCCTCAAAGCAACCGGATGGCACATGAATAGTAGATTCTTGACAGAAGAGCCAAATAGACACATTTCTAGAGAAGACACACAATGACCTACAGACTATGGAAAATGCTCTCCATCACTCACCATCAGAGAAACGCAAATAAAAATCACAAGGAGCTAGCACCTCACACCACTGAGAACAGCCTATATCAAAAAGACTAGACACAAGTGCTGGAGAGGGGATGGAGATAAAGGAACCTCCTACCACTGTTGGTGGGAATGTAAATTAGTGCCACCTGTTTAGACAACAGTGTGGAGAGTCCTCAAAACATAAAGATGGATCAACCATTCAATTCAGCAATTCCACTTCCAGGCATAGCCCAGAGAACACCAGAACTCAGGAAAAAAAAATATCTGCACCTCTATGTTCATAGAGCACAATTCACAATAACCAAGACATGGAAACAATCTAAGTTCCCTTGGAGAGATGATTGGATATAAAAATGTGGTGGTTTTCTATGAAATTCTATGCAGCTGTTAAAAATGATTAAATTGTGCCTTTTACAACAACCTGGATGAAACTGGAGGTGATTATGCTAAGTGAATTAAGCCAGAAATAAAACACCAAATATAGGATGGTTTCACACATTGTGGAGTGAATATAAAGAAACAAAACAAACATACATCTCAAAAACACTCACAAGACACAAGACCGTGACTGGGGTCAGGTGGAAGAGGACTGGGAGCAAAGAAAGGAGTTGTTCACGGGTAGTAGTAAAGGACACTGGTACTCTGCTGGGGTGTGCTGTGAAATGCGCACAGGCTGAGGTACAAATTCAATATCCTTTTTATTGATATTTTTGTTTACATATTTAAATCAATAAAATAAACAAAAAAAATATTTTTTAAATGAAATAAATGTGAACACACCACACACATGCATGAAAATGGATAAACCAGTAGGGCCCTAAAGCATTTGACTCATTGGTCTTTGAGGGGACTGTTATACTTCAGGGGGACAAAGCATCCTGAGCAGCCTCAATGCTCGGGTACTCGGGTCTGGTACCCTAACTTTGCCCATTTGTCACTTGGAGTTGTATTATCTCATTTTCTTGGCACCTTTCGGACTTAGTTTTCCTTAGTGTCACTGTGAAATGAAGGAAGACCCCCTCCAGTGGCCTACTTGAAAATCTGCAGTCTTGTCAATTGTTGCCTTTTCCTATTAACAGCCTCTTTCTGCAGAGCCAGCTGCACTGCAGCCAAGGGAGAAAGGGCAGGTAACCCCAACCTGCCCGCCTTTAAGAGAAAAGCCACAACCGTGGGGAGCCAGGGGAAGAGGGCTGCAGAGCTGAAATCTGGGTCAGGTCTTCGAGACTGGCTCCGTGGACAGAGTCCTTTATCCCTGTGGATTTGTAGGATCCTCACCCACACACCATGGGCTCCCTACACCTATTCTGACAAAGCCACCTCCATCACATTCCAGAGTCTCCAACCCGAGTCTTCCCACCCACTGCTGCTAAATTTAAACCTCATCTGTCCTTTTCCTGTAAGATCTGGGTATTTTAAGGGAGTGACAGCGTGGTGCTGTAGGAGATGCTGTGACACCAGCGCTGTGAAAATAAACGTGCCAGTCCCTCCTCTCTGTGAGACGCGCCCACCGCAGCAGCTCACTAGCTCCCTGGGCACCCGCTCCCCCTCCAACTCTTGCTCTCTCCCAGGAGACGGGGAGGGAGCTCACTGAGCCCTTGGCAGGATGTTGGGGGCGGAGGATCTCAGGGAGAGGAATCCAGGTAACCAGCACCCACCCTGCACAAAGGGGCACCATGACCTCCGTCTCATCCTCAGTTCTTGCCGAAAGACAGCCCAAGAAATGCCCCAACCCCCCCACCCCACCCCCCGGTGCTGAGGGATGTGCCAGCTCAACACACAGTCCAGCAGAGACCTGAGGAGCGCTAAGTCTGGGAGATCTAGGAGACGCACTCCAGGGAGGCCCCAACATGGAGAGTAAGATCTCAAGGGAATGCGAGGTCTTCCAAGGGTCCTGGAAGAGTGGGAACAGACTTGTCGCTCTTGACCTGCCCGCAACGAAGCCTGCAGGTGGGGGCTGGTGGGGGGATGGAGGTTTCAGAAGTGTTGCTTGGTGCGCCCTGGTGGAGTAGAGGTTGGGCTCAGTCCACACACATCCCAAGGACCCAGGCTCACACAGTCTGGGGAACAACCAAGATGAACAACTAAATAAAACCAATAAAACACTTTTTCCGCCTCGTTCTTCCTGCCTGCCTGCCTATTCACCTTCACTCCTGCCTGTACCTTTCCTTTAAAAAAAATTGTCAGCCCAAAGCCTGCAGGGTGACAGAGCCTTACTGAGTCTACCTCCTCTGGTGTATGCGTTCCTCCCACCCGAAGACACAAAGGTGAGTTGTCCGGTCTCTGGTCTAGAAATGAAGAGAAGAGCAATTCACTTTATCCCTGGACCAGAGGCAGTTACTGCCTCTGCCCTCAGTAGCATGGCTTTTCCCAAGGGCATGGCTTTCCATCGTGCATCTGTCAAAAAAGCGAACTCATTTTCCCTGCAGAGAGTAGACAGACCTAAGAGGGAAACAGCCTTTCAGTGCAGGAAAGATTGGAATTAGGCCAAAGAAGTTCACGCCTTCAAATTAAATTGGGAACCGGTGAATTGGAAACCCCAACCAATTCCTGGCCTCCTGAGGCTTTGTGAAAGTTAGGGGATATCTTTCCACGAGATCTTGAGCCACAAAAGAAAATCCCATGTGGAATCCTGCCTGCTGCCCTTTCTCCTTATGACTGAAGTTAGCATCTTGCATCACGCCTGACGTCTCTGTCGTGTATGTGTGTGTGTGTGTGTGTGTGTGTGTGTGTGTGTGTGTGTGTGTGGGTGGTGAGGGGGAGGGGGAAGGAGAGGGGAGAGACAAGAGACAGAGTTGGGGGCACACAGTGACACAAAGAGTGCACTGTCTTCTCCAGGCCTCTGGGGTCCTACTTCCACCCTTACCTGCCCAGGACATGTCTGCTGTACCATTACCATACAGGAAGGTAATACAGGAAGGTGGTTGCAACTGTGGACGGGGCTCTGAAGTTAGAGAGACACTGAGGGGATGAGGAGGGGCAGGAAAGGTTACACCTGTAACCTGTAAGGTATAATCAGTGGTCAGAGGTCTAGTTCTGGAGAGAGTCTCCAGAACAAATGCAAAAAGGTGCATCTCAGTGGAAGCCCCTGCTTGGTCCCCAGCACCAATGGTCCAGGAAGGCCAAGAGTCCAACTGAGGTTGGGCAGAGGCCCAGAAGAAAACAGCTGCCATCTGCCATTCCCTGTGCATATATGTGCACATCAGTGGGGACAGAGTCACAGCAGGTGTGCTCTCTCCTCATCCACGCCCCAGAACTGGGACTTGAACTGAACATGAGAAAAGACCCAACTTCCAAGTCTCCACCACAGGTAGGCCGCTCCAGGGGCGAACACAGAAATGATGGGCTCCACATGACATCTACTCCTCTGTCTGCGAAGCTGTGGCCTCTGAGACCAGGGGCGGGTCAGGACTAGTAAGGATGGCAAGAGGGAGGAGAGGGTAGGAACTCAGTGACATCCAGGACCACAAAATGAAGTCTCTCATACCCCTTTGAGAGCAAAGTCTCTCCTGTGTCCCAACGCTCTGCCTATTGACCATCACCTGAGCCTCTGACTCAGATTGAACAGATAGGGCAGCCTCCCTCACGGTGTTGCCACAGACAGGGAAGCACCAGCTTGGCAGTGGGAGGCCCTGCCACAGGAGAGGCTGCTGCAGGGTATATGTGCACAGCCCCCTCTGCCCTCTGTGCATGGACCTCCCAGGCCAGAAGGCCACCAGAGCAGCTCTCCCTGCCCCCCTGCCCGCTCTTGGTGTGAGAACCATACACATCACCTGGTTCATAGTTCACAGAGTCCCTACCACGAACAGGGCCTCATGCAAGTCACTGAGGGTACGAGGACACTGACAGGGACCACAGCCCAGGAGGGAGTGCTGTGAGGAGGTGGGAACAAGGGTTGCAAGTTTCACGAAGACGTCCTGAATGAGGCAACATTGGAACTGGGCCTCCCGTGATAGGTACAGGATTGCCAAGCACATGAAGGGGAAAGGTCGTGCTTCGGTTTGTGCAAAGACACAGGCAAGGAAGAGCCGGGCAAGTTCAGGAAGCACTAGTGGTTCATATGACTGAGCCCAGGCAGAAAGGGGGACAGGGAAGGAGGTGAGGCCAGACCCACTTGTGCAAAGGGACCTTCCAAGGTGGGACTCGCCCCTGGCTGGGAGAGGCAGTTCTAAAGAGGAGAGGGGCAGAGCCAGAGCTGGTCTTCGGGAAGGCCAGTCAGACCAGAGTGGGCTGCAGCGGAGACCGTGCAGAGGCCAGGACAGCAGGTGGGAGGCAGGTAGAGCCTCCTGCCACAGACCAGCAGCATACAGGGGAGGGTCTGAAGTAAGGCAGTAGCAGCAAGGAAAAAGAAAAAGACAAGGGGTAAGAATGACAAGGTTTTGTTACCACTTGGACATGAGGTCAAGAGGGAGAAATCTAGATGCAGCTTTCTGCTCAGGTAATTGGGTGAAAGGTGAAAAGGGATAAAGTCGCCAAGATGCACCAAGAATTAGGGCAAAGGTTGAGTTTGAGACTCAGGATACCCAAGGGAAATACAGATAGGTAGTTGCAAATATGGGTGAGAAAACATGTCTGGGTGGGAGAGAGGTATCAGCACAGACTGTCAGTTGAAGTCATGGGTTCAGAGCAGCTGGCCCAGGAGGAGTGTGGGAGGGCCAGCGACTTCCACCTCCACCACAGTTGTGTCCCTGAGAGGCATTCAAACTTGCATCCCTGACATTTCCTGGGGCAGGGACAGCACTGGAGGGGTGCACAGCCCTTAACTCACTCTTGTGAAATGACTCCATCTGGCTTCTGGTTTTTACTACCTGCAACTTAAGACAGGCCTGGGCCGGAGAACCCAAAGGCTGAGGAAACACCCAATCTGCCAGCTCTCAGGCCAGAATGAACATGGAGGGCCCAGTAGCCGTGTTTGGGAAGCTCTGTGGGACCCGGCTGAGATAGTGATCCTGCTTAGAAGACTGGTTAGGTGTACCCTGGTGGCTCAGTTGCTAAGGCAGCCATTGGTGCATAGACCATATAAAGTCAGTGACCCAGGTTTATAAAGTCATGACCCAGGGGGACAACCAAAAACAAATTAGTTCTCCCTCCCCACTCCCTACCTCCATCCCACCCTCTTTCCTTCCTTCCTCTGTTTCTTCCACCTCTAAACCTCTCTGAAATAAATAAAAAAGACTGGTTAGCAAGGAAAGCACATACAATGTGACTCAGAGTCCCTTCTCTTTTTGTTACTGATAGCACAGTGTCCTGTCCTGTCCATGTTCTCCAGGCAAAATGTCCCAAGAGATGAGAGGGGCTGTCACAGCCCAGGTGACTGTGGCCATCCCTGAATTGTCTACACTTTTCCAGGGGGCACTGAGGGGAGAAGGTGGAAGTGGAAGCCATCTGTCCCCAACACCTTCCCAGCGGCCTGGTCCTGGGGATGCACCTAGTAACAGCGCCCAGGAGAGCCAGCCCTGCCCACTCCCCAGCCCTGCTCAGTCAGGGACCCCAAGGGGCACTGGCGGCGAGAGCCTCCCCTGACAAGGTGCCTACGCAGGATCAGGCAGGCAGGAGGCAGCTCATGGACCTTTTTCCTGGTTATTTTATTTGAAAACCCTTGGGTGTGTCCCCTCCCTCACCCCACCCCTCCCTCTCCCCCCAGGACATGATGATGTCACACGCACACACACAGGGCTGTGAGCTGCACACAGAACACAGGGCTGCGCTCACGACAACATGAAAAAATATACATTATATATAATATTCCTGGGGCCCCGCTCCCACTCTGCTCCCCACAATCCGGCCACAGCCACGGCCAGGTCCCAGGTCATGGAGGAAGGGACAGGGGCTGCAGGAGCTCAGGCAAGGGTAGAAGGGGACAGAGGACAAAAAAGGAAGGAGGTGAGGAAGCAGAAATACCCAGTGAAATGGAAAGAGGAGTGGGAGTATCAGAAAAGCAGGGAAGGCCTGGGGCACCTGGAGGAGAAAGGCTTCCTGACAGGAGGGCATGAAGGGCCGAGTAGAGGGTTCCCCTCGTCCCATCCCTGTCCCTGCCATTGCTACTGAGATCTTCCCCCAACACTGAGCATAGCTAATCAGGTGAAACGGATGTGAGGGAGCTAAGGGGGTAGCTGCCAGGGGCGGGCAGAAAAGGCAGCTAACATCTCCCTACCAGGAACAAGAGCCCAGAGGCAGGAGAGAGAGGTGGGCTACAGGTGGATGAGGAGGGGTGGGGCAGCTCCTTGGGGCCCACTGGGGATTTTGAGATGAAAGGATGATTGCTTCTGGAGAACTCTCCCTCTTGGTCTCTCTTCTCTCAGAATGTCCTTCTCTCTTGTTGCGGGGGGTGTCCTCCCACCAGGGCAGAATTCTCTCTCTGTCTGGGGAGGGGTGTAGGCCTTAGTAACGGTGCGGGGGGGTCTCGATGATGCGTCTCTCATCGCTGCTCGGGGAATCAGCTGCCTCGGAGTCACTGCTGTCCTCTTCCTCCTGCGGGCCCCCAGCAGTGCTCGCCACACAGGCCTGCCGGTTCTGGTAGGACTGGAGCAGGCAGGGGAGAGAGGAGAAGGGATCATGGGCTATTCTCTGGGGCCCTAGAGCCTCTCCTTGGGAGGCCACGCTGCCCTCCATGTCACGCCCATGGCCCACCCAGCCTCCTCCCTGCTGCTCTCTGCAGCCCAGCACCTGGCCTCACACCAGGAGCCTTGCATGTGTTTCACTGAACCTTGCCTCTGCAGACCGCCCCACGGCCCAGGGGCACTCACCTCCATGGGGTTCACAATAATAGTGAGAGCAGAGTCATCCCAGAAGAGGTCGGGGTCCTTGGGGTCACTGGAGGCCCCAGGGGGCCCACCAGCGCCTGCGACACGGCGGTGAAGGGAGTGGATGCGCACGAGGCCCAGGATGACCATGAGCACCAAGAAGCCCACACACACCACGATGATGAGCGTAGCTGCACTCGGGACCACTGTGGGGAGAGTGAGCCATGAGGGAACCAGCCAGCACCCCTGAGGGCTCACAACACGGGGAGGAGGAAGGGGAAGAGGTAGCCCTGAGGCCGCAAGCAGTGGGAGTCCTGGACCGGATCCGCAGTGGCCCAGAAGCAGGATGACTCTGGAAGCTGAAAGAGAAAGAAGCCCCACCAGGAAGGGCAGGAGACAGGGAGGGAAGGCTCCACTCTGCTGGTAGGGCCAAAGGGATGCAGAGCACAGGATGATGAGCAAGAGAGGCAAGGGCAGGTGGAGGAAAAGGCTCGCAGCGCTGTCACGAGCAGCCCAACTCAGCGGACAGGGGGCAGGGACTGTAATCTGCTGGGTCATTCTGCATGTGCCTTCCCCAGGGACCACCTGCCCAGTGCCCAGGGTGGGCAGGAGAGGTAGCCACACGGGTTTGCTGGTGCAGTGGGAAAGAACGTCTGTCCCCACTTCCAGGAGGAAAAGCTGGCACCCGCAGTAGGGGACAGGCCAAGGGGCAATGAGCCCCTCACTTACCCACTGGACTGGCTTCACTCCTGCTCACTGACACCTCCCTTCTTGCATGCTGAAGGTTTCTGGATATCTGGGGCCTCCGTTCCTCCAAAATCTCCCCGTGCATTACACCCTCCTGCGCCTGCGGCTTCTCCTGCCTCTGCCCTGGCAGCCTCACTCTGATGCCCAGTTTCAGGGGGGCATGGACCCTGAAGGGCAATGAGATACTCAAGGGTATTTGCACTCTCACACGGACCTTTGAGCTGACAGCAGCAAAGCAGATGTGCATACACAGGTATAAGCCCACAAGGAACGTGTGGGTATACAGTTGGACAAAGGTCACCACTCCCTGCACCCGAGCCAGGCCTCTGACAGTCCACACTCCTGCCTGCATCAGACACCTGGTGGCCCACGCACACAGCAAGAGCAAAGAGACGCTTCTGAGGGTCTCCAGCAAGGCACAGTAGAGCCAAATGTGCAGTGCCACCCAGCTCCTCACCAGTTGGGCGAATAAGACAGTCCCCTGAAGGAAGACATATATAGCACAGACCCAAGTGAAGAGGGCCACAGAACGAGCAGCCCTTCCCACCTCCTGCAAACACACAAGCAGCACCCGGAGAGGCAGGAGAGAGCAAAGCAGGAGTACCCACAGCCCCCAGGACAGCAGATGTAGAGAGAGTTGCCATACACATGCCCCCAGGCCCAGGGCCCACCCAGGCAGGTGGGTCACTGTACCCCACATGGAGACCCCTGCCTAGCATCCGTGTGCACAACAGCTTACCCAACCACAGAGGCCAGTGAGGCCCAGACCCTACACAGTCCCACTGCTCAGGCTAGTGCATGTAAGCGCCGCACGCACAGACTGTGTTCTAGCCCACATGCACAACTCCCAGTACCGAATGTACCCCCAACCTCCTAGACTCACATGTCAAGGAACAGAGCAGCACACAATGCAGGAGCCCCACAGACCCTACGGCAGGCCCCAGCTCCCCACAGCCAGCACATGCCTGCTGCCACCCGCTGAAGGCCAGCCAGGTGTGAGGAGAACGCCCTGCCTGGGCAGACACACCAACCCACATCTCCAGAGGCCACCCTGATGGCTCTCTGCCAAGTTGGGTCTTCTTCCGACCTGACCCATAGCCCACTTGATCCACTTGTTGATGACAGCTGACTCTGCAAGCAGTAGGCAAGCTCCCTGGGCTCTGGTTCCAGGGCAGAGATAGGCCTGGCCGGATCAGCATTTCTCAACTGACCAGAAATCAGGGAGGAGGAAAGATTGGAACAGGGTGCTGTTTCTGCCCATCTGCAGGAGACAGTTCCCTCCTGGGTCTCCATGTCACTAGGCAAGATTCAGGGGTGATGGCCCACCAGCCTATGGTCCCTGAACTAAGCCCAGGCTCTAGAGAGCCTCAGGCCCCCTCCAAGTGGAGGCTATGGCAGGTGAACTCACTGGAGGGACACAATGATGACACATCAAAGCTTCATCAAATGCATTTGTCTCCTAGGTCCCTAGTCTGGCGAAGGAAAAGACAAGCTGACTGCCAGGAATAAGCAGTGACCACAGGAAAGACAAAATGCAAACAAATCTATCAGGAAGTAAACAAGTATGGTTAATAGCTTAAAATGAGCCCAGACATCAGGGAGATGGAAGGATTTTAACATTAACTACAGACATAATTCGAGAGTTTAAGATGCACAATCAACACTTCTCACTGCATTAAAATTAAGCATTCAAGTCTGGCCTTGAATGACCTCCACAGCCAACGCTATGGGTTTTATAGTAAAGGGTTCATGTGAAACTCTTGTTTCCAGGTGACTGTAAGGACACTGTTGAAAGCCCTGTCCACAGCCTTGGGAGTAACTTCTATCTGCTTCCAGGGACTCTCCCCAAAGACTGGTTGGCTCCTATCATGTGACTTTCACAACTGCTCTGGTTTTCAAAACATCGTCTGCTCTAGCAGCTGTGCAAGAGCTCATTGTACATCTTATGAACAGACTTTGTTCTGACTTCATCTTATTATTCCCTCACCATGTCCTTTCCACCACACCCCAGTTCCTAATCCATTTCTAAGCTCTTTCTTAACGCATTGTAGGTCTTTCTGCAAAGCCTCAGATGCTCGTAGGAAAATGGTTCCCAAGCTTTGCTTGCTCTTTGGAATCACCTAAGGATCTTTAAAAACTGCTGATGCCTGGTACCCCAGGACATTCTGATTTCATTGTTTGGGGGTATAACTTAAGCACTGAGCAGTTTTACAACTCCCCAGTTGATTCTGATATGCATCAAAGTTTGGGATGAGTAGATAAATATGATCTTCATCATTTTGTCTCATCCTTCTCAATCTAATCTCCTACCCATAAACACCCCAAAACAGCCTGTCACCCCAATTCTCAAATTCTCATTGTCTTTCTGCCCATTCCAAATCCCTTCTACCCTTCAAGGTCCAGATTCAAATTCCACATGCACCATGAAGCCTTTCTGACTGTCCCAGTCACACTGATCTCTCTTCGTTGTTATACTCAGGAGCTTCAGAGACACAAACTCTTATTTCACTGGAGGGAACTGGAACTCTTACTGCTTTTACATGGTTAATTTGAAATCACAAAGCCATAAATCTGTAACACCACTCTTGGAGGTGAAAGGACAAGTTGGGAAAGAACACCTTAAGGAGTCCAAAGAGGCATATGAAATGGGCTTATGAAGTGAATCTCCTGGCAAGCTTAGGAGATGGCAATCTCCAGTGCCTTCAAGTGAACTATGAACACCACACCCTACTAGGCCAAAATAAGGGAAAAAATAAAAGCAGGCTGCCGCTCTCAGTCAGAATCTCAGAGTAATCCTGGCTGGACTGGGTATCAGCTCAGAACAGTGCAGGGAAGGTGGGGGCTGCACTCTACTCTGCGGAGGTAGAATAAGAGAGCATTTACACACCCTGGAGCACCCCCAGGCAGCTGTGGGAGTAAGAATGAGAAATGTCTTCCACCAGGCCAATCAGTGTGGGCCAGCAGATTGCTTGTTTTGGGTGTATGCCCTGGCACATTTAGAATGGGGACTCCTTTCCCTGGGCCCTCACACAAGCAGAAACAAGGAGTGAAATCTCTCCAGGCTCAGCAGCAAAGCCATCCTTGGCCTACCCGAGCCTAATCTGAGTAGCAGGCCCAGTATCCACCCCAGATGAGGTTGAATGGGATCAGTCCTGAGGAAAGAACTGGAGAAAGAGCTAGGAAATCATGAAGGAGGGGGAAGCTCGCCCTGTGAGAGTATTTAACAAAAACAGGTTTAGTTCACAGGTCTCTATCAACTAAAGATCGTGTGACACTTCCTAAAACCTTTGTTACTTGGTAATGCCTAATAGGCTCTCATCACCCCCACCTCCATCGGCCTTCTGTAGTGAATCACAAACATGTGAAAAGACTTGGAAGCTGTTTTCAGAGAGAGCAAGGAGGAAGGGAGCCAGTCCCAGAGAAAAGGAAAACAAAAGACCATGCAGGTGGTGGCCACTGTCATGGGAAAGAAACCAGGCTGAATCCCAGAGGACACCAGGGGGCCTCAGTCAGACACCCTGAAAAGCCCTCCCCCAAATCGGGTGCCACAGTAATGTCATTAGACTTCGGAAAGAGAGAGAAGGAGGGCATCAAACATAAATGAAAAGGGCAACAGGCTCTGGAATCTTACCGCCTGGATGAAAATCCTGACTCCATCATGTTCGAGCTGTACGATCTTGGCTCCATAACCCCTGAGTCTCCATTTCCTTGTCTTCAAAGGAGATGATTCTAGTACCTACTTATTTTGCTGGTGTAGTGACTAAATGAATTAATATGTGTAACTCTCACTAGCGTGATGCCTGGCACCCAACGCTACGTCTGCTCTTCCTATTCTGATAGGCGCTGAAAGCGCTGCGCTCTAGGGTGGTACCCCATGACTATGAACTTATTCCAAGAGCGCACTGGAACTCCTTAAGGAACTGCCTTCAGAGCCTGTGGTACACCTTTGACTTCTTTTTTTTTCCAAAGTGACACATCTGTGCCCTTTGAGAGCAGGTTTAATATGTAAAAGCTTAAAACGACATCCAGAGTCACTGCTGACAAAAGTTAGGTACTAAAGCGAGTAACAGTGAACTAGGCCAAAAGCAAGATATGTCTAAAAAATAACAAAAGTAAACATATCTCACAAACTGGCTTTGAAAGCAATTCTCAAAAGGGATTCCAAAAACCATTCCCAGCAACATCTGCATCATTTTTCAGTCATTGGCAATATGGAAGCAGATTCCTTTTATATTAGATGGAAATAAATATTAGGTTACAAAACAGTTTGCTTTCAACATTGTAAAACAGAAAAAAAAAATAGGCACAGAAAACAAGTGGCACACGGCATGCCTCGTTGACAATGGTTTCCTCTGAGAGGAAACCATGGTTAATTTCTCTTCTTTATACCTGCAGGGTCTAGTTTTTCTATAATTAAGCAGCACCTACAGTGAGAATTAAGAAGCGGCATCACGGGTAAAAGACCAGAGCCAGGGAATGAGATGCATTGAGGGGCTGTTTACATCCATCTAGATGTGATATTGTACATGCATGTGTGTTTTCTTTTAGAAATAATCTTCTTTCTAGAGAGCACACACTTTCACAAGTGGTAGTGGCAACCTCTTCCTTAAGGGCAGGGCCTGTGTCTGTCCCCTGATCCTTCTCTAGACCTCACAGCACTTCAGGACACTGCTGGTCCACAGCAGGTGCTTCATAAATTCTTGAACACTTCACTACCCAGGGTCCAAGGCTCTGCGCTGCCCGCACCCCACACTGACTTTACCATTGTCGCCACACAATGACACAGGACTCGTGTCCTTCACCAGGGAGAGCCAATGATCCAGGGGCATAATGGGGGTGCACCCAGGTGTCAACTAAGTCAGGTACCTCAGGGAACGCCTGTGGACGTCCCCCAGTGGGGGAGGTGGAAGGGTACCGATGTCCCACCCGTCGCCCCGCCCCGTGCAGCCTCACGTACTGGAGTTACGGTGGGAGCTGGCCAGGCTGTGTCCCGCCATCTCCGGCGGGGGCTGGTGACCGCGGTGCAGGAACTGCTGGGAGTTGAGCACATGGCTAGGGTGGGCAGCCCGGTTCATGCTGTGCAGGACACTGACCTGGAGACAGAGAGGGCTCAGTGCCCGCGTGGCGTCTCCCCGGTCCTACTGCACAGCAGCAGAGCCATCGCTACTTCTGCACACTGCCCTTCCTCCTCCTCCCGCCCCACCCCAGGCCGGGACTCCCCGACCCTGCAGATTTCATTCCCACCAGCGATGGGTTTCAGTCCTCGCCAGTGCGGAGAGACTCCCTGGGTACCTCCACGATGAATTCATTGCTGGAGTAGCGGCCATTCATCTCTGAGCAGGAAAGCCGGAATTTCCGGGCATAGAGGGCAGCCCCATGTCTCAGCCTGTAACGAGCCTGCCTCAGGATCTCTTCATACACAGTGATGCTCTCCACCCCTGAGGGACAAGGAAGCAGCTCATGTGGAGGTCACAGGAAACCCTGGCTCCCAGAAGCTCACCAGCCAACCCATTCACACCAAGCCACCGAATGGGTAAGTGCCACCCGCTCTGCAGGGGTGGGTGCTGAGCTCTCAGAAGATGCCCCCACTCCAGCTCTGACTGACTGGGACAGATAGTTTCTGGGTAGGGCTAGAGAGAGGAAATAAGGACACCCTGCACGACAGAAGGGAGGTGGCGAGCCGAGGGAAATCCAATGCAGACAGCTTCAGGGAAGGCAGGAAAATGGGACCTGGTCATGCCCGTCTTCTTCAGTGGTCCCCTGTGCAGGGTCCCCTCCTTTGCAAGCTACCAAACCATCACTCCTAAAGAGATGAGCACGTAGCCCATCAGAATATGTCTAGATAAAGAAGATGTGGGGCATTTACAAACCAGGGAATAAATACGATTTTTAAAAAGATGGTATCTTGTCATTTGCAATAACATAGATGAATGAAGTAAAGTAAGTCAGGAGAAAGATGAATACTGGATGATCTCATTCATATGTGGGCAATAAAGAAACAAAGCAAACAAACAGACAAAACAAAAGAAACACTAACCTTTGAGCACTGACAACAACCAGAGGGAAGGGCGGGAGGTGGGAGCAAAGGGTAGTGAGGACAGCAGTGGAGGACTGTTAGCAATTTGGTGGTGGGAGTGCTGTGTTATATATTTGATGAAGAGTGAAACTACAAATCTAAAACTTATGTTGTACTGTAAATCAATATTGCCTCAATACATAAAAGTTATATTAGGTTACACTTACGAGAGAGAGAGAGAGAGAGAGAGAGAGAGAGAGAGAGAGAGAGAGAGAGAGAGAGAGAGAGGAGAGAGAGAGAGAGAGA
>RJWH01007667.1:0-18506 GCA_004363575.1 Solenodon paradoxus | reverse complement strand
GCCTACTCACCTTCATTTCTGCCTGTAGCTTTGAGAGAGACACACAGAGAGAGAGAACAAGATGAATACTTAAAGTATGATGTGTGCCAGTGTTTGTGAGATGAAGATGGAGAAGATGGCTAGTACCAAACTTTTAGGGGATTAGAGAGCTAATTAGAGACAAATGAGCCCACAGAGGAAAGGAGTCAGAGGCTTGAAAGGAAATAAGTACATCCAGGAGTAGAGGTGAATCGGCTGCTAAGACAAGCAGGGAGAAAGAAACTATTGGAGCCTGAATCCCAGAGCACACCTCCTCTGGAATCTGGAGAATCTTCCAGGTTGGGAAGGTGCCAGATGGCCCTCGACTACATCCCTGGGCTTGCAAGGAAGCCCCTGGGGGCTTTCCAGATAGTTGATCATGGGGAGGCAGCGCACACCGAAAAAGAGTCCAGGTCCTCAGTCTCTACTGACCGGCAATGGTGAGGTAGGCAGATGTGTTGGTGAGCTCCAGCCCTCGCTGCTGCAAGGAGGCCATGTCCAAGAGCAGGCTTTCCCGTTCGGGGTCTAGGTCGTCCCCCACCAGAGAAATCTCACAACCATCCAGGTTGTGCACAATCTCATCTGACATGCGCGTATCAGTCACTGGACGGGAGAGAAGCAGGATCCAGGTCAGAGTAGCAGGACCACCCCTCCCCACCTGCGAGGGTCACTCACTCCCTGACAGCAGTCAGCAGCATTTCCCAGAACATCTTTACCCAACAAAGTCCTTTTACCCAGGGACCTCCTACTGCCTGGCGGCAAGTGGTTCTATTTACACAAATGCTGATGAAGCTGCCCTTTCATATCCAGCCCCTAATTTCCTCCCTCACTCTAGTCCAGACATGAACCTTTCTCTGAAGGACATCACGTCCCAGGGTCATCTTTACCTGTGCCCTGCCAGCTCTCATCCTTTTTGGCCTCCACCTGATGAGAAATGGAGCAAGTGATCTGAAGATCAGGGAACAAAGGGACGCCCTCAGGTCCCTCAAAGTCCACAGCTGGACGAGCAAAATGTGCAGTGCCACTCAGCAGGATCTGGGGGGCATCTGGCTGAAGAACCACCACGTAGCCCTCCACTTCAGGGATGGAGACACAGGACTCTTCACTGAAGCACCTGGAAGCGGGGAGAGAGGCAGTGTGTGACCCCAACATCCCCTCCTTGAGTCTGTATTCTGTTTCCTCTCTCTGGGACATCAGCTCTACAATAGGGACCCAGGTCAAGGAGGGCAAGGAAAGGAAGGAGGGACAGAGTCTCTACACTACCACCCCCCCTCCCCAGTCACAAAGATGGAGGGGAAATGACCTTTCCCAGGAGAATGTCCTTGCAGGAGAGGCTCAGGGACAGAAGGTCAGGCAACACTGAACTACGGTGGCAAGCACATCATCAGTGCCCTGCACTAAGTTATGGAACATCTATCAAATCTTACATCAAATTTTATAAACTGAACTTACAATAATGTATGGATAGTTCTTTACCCAGAAATTTACCAAATAAAAAAAAAGTGTGTTCAGTACAAAAGTATTCAACCACAGAAGTGAGGTCCTATCAAAGGCTGTCCTTGAGACGTCTTCTATTCATTCCCTTTACTCAGAAAAACATACTTTGGTAATATGAGCTAATCTGACCATCTTGGAACTGCACGCACAGTCCCATGAAGCCTCACTCATCTTGGTGGTGGGTCTAACGCTCCCCAGAGAACTCAGCCAGGCCAGATCCACCAGCAGCACCAGCACCAGCCACTCACACAGCTGCTCAGGGTGGCGGTCCCAGGCACCAACAGCCCCATCCTTTGCCAATCACAAATGACTCATCGTTTGCATAACACTTGATTTCTGAAACATTCTGCTCATATTACTCCATTAAACCTTATTTCAGCACTGTGGAATAGGGATAAGGGACAGCTAAAGCTCTTATGTCAGGTGTCTTAGTCCAACAAGAAATATCTATCAGAGTCAAGGCTGAAACCCATTCTTCTCATTGCAAGTCCACGATCTTTCCACTAAACCACATCACCATTTGGAACCTGACTTTGCAATAATCAAATGCATTATATAGAAGGACCCCTCGAACACCGGTTTTCACAATGGAGCTGGGAACTCAGCAGCAGGGACTGTGGTCCAAGGCTTGGCTGAGTGAAATGATGCAGAGCAAACTGTGATCTGTGTTTCTGAGCATACCCAGTTTGACGGCTGGAACCAGAAAGGTGTAACCTCAAAAGGTCTGATGAGCCTGGAGCCCCTGACGTTACTTACACCCGGTACTTGCTGTGCTCCTGTGCTGCAGGAATGGGGCCTAAGACAAGCAACACGGTCACTCAAAGAGGCCCAGGTCAAAACCTCGTGGAAAACAGCTCCACCGACCCTGATGAGGAGCACAGGCTCCAACAGACATTCCCACTGCAACAAGCAACCCACAGGGGAACTGGGCCTGTCCCTGACCTGGCAGCCTGATCTGGAGAGGTTGGCTGTGGCAAACAAGGCAAGTGTGGTCACCATCACATGAGGGAATAAGCAAAAACCACGAAATCTCAGAGAGGGCTGGGATGGAGACTAGAGTGTTTGGTAGGACTAATCAACTGAGCCAGCCTCTGAAGGACCAGAGGACATGGAAAGGCGGAAGGCTGACCCTAGAGCTGATGGTGAGGCATAGACTAAGTGGATAGAGGAACATGAGACAGGAAAGAAAGACCGGGGACTTCTGGGTGAGCACTTTTGAGTATCATTTTTGCACTGTGACCAGGAAGCAGTCATTGAAACCTTCATCAGGGAAGGGTGGGCATGAAAATTCTTTAAGATCACTAACCTAGTCTCAGGATGGAGGATGAACTGAGGTTGCAATACCAGGGATAGGTCAGTAAGTGAGGAAGTGATGCCAACAGGCCAGGCAGAGGTAGTAAGAGGGCTAGAGTTGTAATAGCAGAAGTAGAAAAAGGAGACAAGATTCCAGACACCAGCACAGAGACAGGACCAAGGTGACCTGGCAACTGATGGGGCGTGAAGAATAACGACAGGGAGGAATCAGAGATGACTCCGAGGTTTCAAATCTGGTGATTGCAAGCACAGAGACAACATTACGAAACAGAATTCAGGAGGAAAGGCAAGTTTGTGTACTGATGCTCATGTTTCAGCTTTAGCATGCTTGCTTGAGATGCTAATAGGATTTCCAGGGAGAGGTTATCTAGCAGGTAGAAATTCAAGAGCTATAGAAAGAGGACAAAGCTAGAGAAGAGATGTGGTAGCCACCTGTTCTGGGGTTAATACCTTGAGTCAATGGGCTTTCTAAGAAAAATTTAAAAACAGGTGCACCCTGGTGGAATAGTGGTTGGGTGCAGTCCACCTGTATCCCAAGGTCTCAAGTTCACATCCCACGGCTGACAGGAAGAACCAAGATGAATAGCTAAAAAAAAAATTTTTTTAAATGCTTCTTCCTCCTCTCTCTTCTTCCCTGCCTCTGTTCACCTTCATTCCTGCCTGCACTTTTCCTTTAAAAAAAAAGAAAGAGAAAAAAATCCTTAAGGAAAACCTGTATTGGCTGAATAGCTGCATAAATCTGGCTTAAATAGACACAGGTCCAAGAATGGAACCTTGGAAGGTGGAGAAGTCACATGGACTGTGCATCAGAGAATAAGAGGTGTGCGGGTATCTGTCTCTCCCTTTTTCAGTCACACGCGCGCACGCGCGCGCACACACACACCCCACTCTATATTTTCTCCCAGGACCTCAAAGAAGAATTAGTTTAGCACTAACCATATGGTAGCCCTAAAAATAGAGAAATGAGAGGTCTCTCTTTCTTAACCTCATGACAAAAACAACAAGGTCCCTTCCTTTTCTAAAAGACTAAAGTCAGTTCTCCAAATGAAAGACAAAAGAGGAATTTATTTTTGCTCATTAACAAAGAGGATATTAACTCCTTCCTTCATGGGTCCCCACATGCTGAGACGCACGTTAAGCCAAAAGATAGAGCGCTCCCTTCAGACCTGTATTAAAAGGAATGAGACAATTCCTTGGTCTCTGGAATTAAATGACAGTAACTGATGACAGATGAGTTCTGACTAAAGGTGGTAGAGGGCACATCCAACGCCAGCGTGCGGCCGTGCGACCTCATCCACCTGCACCTTCCGCTCCGCACCGTGACCACACCATGGGCCTGTCGCTCGCGCCCCTGCCTTCCGCAGTTCTGTCGAGTGCTCAGCATCTCTCCTCTCTAACGTCACTCCTCCCAGAAGAGACGTAAGGCAGAGGTGCTTACCTTCATGTAGTTTGTGGACAAACTGAGTCGGATTAGAGTAGAAGGGAACGCTTACCGAGTCCTGATTCATACAGTATGAAGTCTGACCACTAGATGGCAGTATCTCCTAAACACTGCTCACAAGCCAGGACAAGAGCTGAAAATACCTTCCCACAGTAATAGCCAACATTTGCAAAAAGGGCACCTGCCAGGCATTTGATCTGGATTCTGGATTGTATTATTGAGTTCTCAAACAATTCCATGAGTCATATTTTAGCTTTCTCCATGCTTTATAGCCTTTGCTTAGTATTAAAATGTTGACAAGTGATATATTCCATGTCCTTATTTATTATATTTTTCATCACCTTTCAACTGATATGTATTTTCAACAATTAATACACTTAAGCACTGAAGCGATGTATAATTTTTCTTTTAAATAACTCAAAACTGATTCATCCTGGTAGAGTAGTGGTAGGTCAGCCACCTCCGGAGGAGTATAGTCCATGTACATCCCAAGGACCCAGGTTCAGGTCCCAGGTGTGGGGAGAACAACCAGTGTAATCAACTAACTAAAAATAAAACAAAATGCTTCTTCCTCATCCTGCCAGCAACTTTCCTCGGAAACAAAAAAAAAGAAAAGTTTTTTCTCCTCTCCCTTCTTTCCTTCCTCTTTTTAAGAAAGAAAAAAAAAAAAAAAAAAAACAGAATTCAAAGTCATTCACTTAGAATTCAGAGGTTAGATATGTTCTGATGACTCAGGTGCTAAATTGGTAACTGGGGCATAGATCATGTAAAGCCAGTGGGGTGAGGAGAAACCACAAAAAATAAATAAAAGTGCTTCCTTCTCTTCATTCCTTCCTGCCTGCTTCTCCCTTTAAAAAATTAAAAGATAAAGAATTCAGAGATCAGCCAACATTCTGTGAAGGGTCAGAAGGTAAATAAGTTCAGCTTTCTGAGTCGCATAGGCATAACTCCTGCCATCACAGTGGAAAAACACCGCCAATAATATTCAAATAAAGGGCACAGCTGTGTTCTAATAAAACTTTATTGACAAAAAAGGACAGCAACTGGTTCACCCTCATGAAGCAGTGGTTCAATCAACTGCCTCCAAAAGAGCACAGGCTACATACCCCTGGGTTCAAGTCCCAGCTCTGGGAGGAACAATCAGTGTGACAAGTAAAATGAAAAATAAACAAAGCTCTTCTTCCTCCACTCTCCTCCTGCCTGCCTGCCTACTTGCCGTCATTCCTGCCTGTACCTTCCTTAAAAAAAACAAAAGAGAGGTGGACAGCAAGCCAGATTAGAACCAGAGCCATTGGCTGTCAACATCCAACTCAGATCATCCTATTTAACTTTGCAAGACTGATGAATCAAGATTAATACTGATGAAATAACTAGATCTCTTTGCCCAAGGTCAACCAGGCAATTAATACTGAGTCAGAACTAATGTTAGGTCTCCTGGGTCCCAATCCAGTAACCTCTTTATCTTCCTTTACACATGAGCATAGAGGTACAGAGAAGATTAGAACCCCGAAATCCTGTAAATGCAGCTTAATGAAAAGAGTAATGAACCTGAAGAAATCTAAGTCTGATCCATGCTCATCCACAAATATTGCTATATCAACCGAGGTCAGTGTACTCTCCAAGGAATAGTCTTCCCATTCATTCAGGGAGGGAGGTGTGCCTATCCCTAAGTGACTGACACCATCTGGCTCTGCTCTGTGACTTGCCCCCCCCACCACACACACACACACACACTCACTTGACGGCAGTGGTGAGGCGCAGGGGCCTGACGCCAGGTGTGGCAAAGCGCAGAGTGTTCATGTAAGCCACATGCTGCAGGGCATGATTGAAGGTCTCCACATCATCACCCTCCAGGGTGAGCAGGGACTGTGAGGGGTTCACGTGGACCTGGGTCCCAGACACAGACACAGCTGAGAGCAGGACCAGGAGGCAAAGAGGAAGGGAGCAGAGGGGGAAAGGTGGGCGAGGGTGGGGTTGGGGGACATGCCTGGAATAACAGGGCTAGAGGAAAGGGCTATACCTTCATGCCTTTGCCCAGGCTCTCAAAATCCCTGTAGTCCAGCCCCTCCCGACATGCATAGAGGCACTCGATGACCTCACGGCTCTCCAGGCGGCCTGAGCGCACGCTGAAACCAGCTAAGTAGCCGTGGAAATAGTGGTGGATCAGCAAGGGGTCTCCTAGGGCAGGAACACAGGAAGGGACGGGAGGTAAGAGAGGAGACAGGGTGTGGAACACGGACAGGAGATCCAGAGAAATAGAAGAAGGCTTGAGAAAGAAAATGAGAAGGTGAAATGTGGAAACTGAAAGAAGAGAAAGGAGAGAGATGAGAGCAGTGAGACCAAGGAGGAGACTGGAGAAGGCAGAGAGTCAGAAGGCAGAATCAAACCTGGAGGGAAGAGAAGGGAGAAAAGCAGGAGCAATGGAAATGGCAAGCCTTCAGGAGAAGGAGACAGGGAGGGAAGAAAACAGGGTGAAGGTGCAAGAGGAGACAAGGAGGAAAGGTGGAAACTGCAGGAAAGGACATCTTTAGGGCATGCAAGGAGACCCAGATGAATGTGTGTGAGCTTCACAGATGCCCAGATCTCCCCTTGCTGTATGGCTGCCTCCTGCCTCCTGAATTCTGCTGTGTGGAAAGCCAGCAAGAGAACTCCTTTACATCATTCTGTAGGCAGGAAGGGACACTCCAAATCCAGTCACTTCTCCAAGGAAACCCTGCCCTGAGTAACTTCAGAGGTGCTGCCCCCTGGTGGCGTGAGGCAGTAAATCGGGAGGCTGGAGCTGGGAACAAAAAACACAGCCCTAGCCCCAGGTGTGACACAGTACCTTGCGTGGTGTCGGTGTTGTTGTCTCCTCCCTTTTCCTTCTCTTTGTTCTTCTCCTCTGGGAGAAACAAAAAGTGACAGTGAGCTAAGGGCTGTGGGGACCGATTGGCAGAGAAGAAAAAGAAGTGCTCTTTGTCCTGACCCTGCCCGTGGAGGACTTGGAACGTCTCTGCTGAGTCCCAACCTGCCTTTTGTCTGGTCTATAGAAAAGACCCACCTACCTTTATTATAGACGAGCACACAAACATGTTGCTGAGGAAACACGGGGACTCTGTAAGACACACACACACACACACACACACACACACACACACACGAAAAAAAGTAATAATAACAAAGAAGGAAATAGCTTAAAAGTCAGAATATCAATGGCTCACTGAGGATTACTGGTCTCCAGCAGGGGAATGGCATGTGGAAATCATCATCACTGTGACGGGACACATGTGAACTGGCTGACATTCCAGAAAGAGATTCTGAGATGCCTGAGAAGGAAATTCCTTCAAGCCAGAGGTTGACCAGTTGCATGAATGGGAGATATGGGGGCCTGTGGTCTTTGCTGGGGCTCTTTCTGAAGGAGACACACGAGGCCAGGCTGCCCTCACTCCTCACCAACCCTCAGTCACTGGAGGGTCCAACCTTTACATCTTTGCTAAGAAGCTCAGGAGACTTACCGGTCCAGCAGGCCCCAATCATAAGCGCAGGTTCCCTTCTGGGTGGGTGGATGAGACCATTGTCATGGATGAGGGCAGGGTCAAAGGAGATGCCATCAGCATAGAGCGTGACAGTGGGGAACTCGAGGTTCAAAGCATAGTGGTGCCACTCATCATCGCAAACCTGTGGGAGTAGGTAAGGACAAGACCCCCTCAGTTACTTCATCTTCAGGGAACAGGCACTGCATCTCCTGGAAGACAAGGGACGGCCCCCTCACAATCCCAGTTCCATCAACAGTTCTTACTAGTGAATTACAGCTCCTTGCCCAAAACCTAGTACTTAAAATTCCACTCTTTGGGTAAACCTTTAAAACGATAAACATTCCCAAGAGGAGTAACAAACTATTTTGTGAATAACTTTTGCTGAAAAATATGGTTATATGTACGGCACTGGACTCTTGACTCGTTTGTAACCCTAGAGGAACCACTGAAACAAACATGTTTCACTTGCAGTTTCTCCAGGGGTCAGTCAAATGGTGGTGGGGGGTGGTCCGCAGAACGAGGGCTAGAAAGGCTCTGCCTTATCAGCTTCCCAATGTTGGAATTCCTCAAGGTTCAAACTGCCCTCCCGTTTTCGCTCTACACTCTCTGCCTAGAGTTACTTCATTAGGTTCATGCTGCTAACTCCAAAACCAGCATCTGCAGCCCAGAGCTCTCCTGTGAGTGCTGGGTTCTCTCCGCCTCACCGGCATCTCAAGGTTAGCACACGGGCACACCTCGGAGATACCAACACTTTGGTTTCACACCACTGTCAGAAAACTAATTTTGCAGTAAAGCAAGTCACATGACTTTTTCTGTTTCCTAATGCTTCTGAGATATGTTTACGCTACTGTCATACATCACTTAATGACAGGGACAGTGTTATTAGGCTATTTCATTGTCGTGTGGACAGCAGAGAGTATAACTAGGCAAACTGAGACAGTATTGCCTACTTCACACCTAACCCAGATGGTATAACCTATTGGGACCACCGTTATATACGCCATCCATCACTGACAGAGAGATCATTGACTCGCGACTGGACATTATAGGGTATTAAGTATGCAATAACATGTCTAAAGAAAGTGTTTCATCTTAATTAAAAGCACTGTATTTCTAAAGAAAATGCCAACCACCATCTGAACTGTTGGGAAAATGGTGCCGAAAGGCTTTGCTCCAGGCAAGGTTACCACAATCACCAATTTATAAAAAGTACAATAGCTGTGAAGGATAATAAAACGATGTGTTCCTATAGAAGGTGGAAGTTCATGCTCCTTCCCAGCCCTTCGGTTTGCCTGGGTACTATTAATATTCTGCTATCCATCCAGCTGCTAAATGGATGGCCTAGGAAACACTCTGATCTTCTCCGACCTAATCCTTCACATCCAGTCCATCAGCAGCTTCTCATCCTCCTCACGGCTGCATGTCAGCCCAGCCTTAGCCCTTCTCATGTGTACTGCTGCAACAGCCCTGCCTATGCACACACACTCTGATATCTCTTCAATACACGCCTCCCATCGTTGCCAAGAGGATCTTCTTAACATTTAAATCTGATATAGTCATGTGCCTGCTTTAAACCCTTCAAAAGGTTTCCTATCTCTCATCATGCAAAGTCTAAATGAACCCCAGCAATGAAGTCCATTGTATGACCCATCACTGCCCATCTCTCCAGCCTCAGGTCCAGTCTCCCCGCTTGTTCACTGTACTCTAACCTCATTGGTCTTCTTTCCATGCTTGGAACACACTGAGCTGATTCCTGCCTCAGGGCCTTTGCATCTACTCTTCCCTCTGCCTGAACACTTTTCTCAATTATTTCTCATCTTTAGGATTAAGCTGACTTTTCCTCTCAGTGAATTCCCCTCTCCCTGCCTTCCCTTCTCTATCTCATTCTGTTGCAGTTTCTTTCAGAGACCTCACCACAATCTATTGTTTTCATGTCTACTTACTCTGTAAAATCTATCTCCCTAACTAAAATGTAAGTTCAAGAGAGGCAAAGATTTTGTTCCATCTTATATTCCATTGTATCCCCAGTACCTAGCAGAATGGCAGGGACTTAATTGGCATTTAATAAATAATCAATAAAGGGGAAACCATTATGTTATCAACATGGAGCATGGGGTTTGATCAAGAAACAGCAAATGGTAGACTCTCATTAGAAGAGCGCCCCAGTGGCCTAGCGGTTTAAACTGGGTGCAGTCCACATACATCCCAGGGTCCCTAGTTCAAGACCCAGGGCTGGGGAAGCAACCAATGATGAACAGCTAAATAAAGTGCTTCTTTCTGTTTCTTCCTGCCTGCACCTTTCCTTTAAAAATAAAATAAATAAAAGAGTGCTACAAAAAGCAAAAGCTATTTTAGACAGTCATCAATTATCCAGTTTGTGGATTTTTGAGGACCTTCATTTCCCTTTCTCTCTCTTCCACATCCTGCCTTTTTCTAACCACGTGCTTACTCAGCCACTCCACCAGGGCCTGCAAGAAAAACAGAAGGTGATGGAAACTCAAATTAATCTCCGCAGCCCTTCTGGTGCACTTGGAGAATGAATAAAGAAGCTGCTGGGTTCAACAGAAGGATCTACAGTCTTGCCTATTTTTATTTGTCCTTCGCCGTCATAGATAATAGAACTGATGTGGTCTCCAGACTAGAAAGTCTATTATATTATTGAATCCTACAGCAACCGTGGGATATGGTATTCTCATTATCCCCATTTAAAAGGTCAAGAAATGAGGGTTTAGATATATTAATGAAGTTTCCATAACTAGCAAGTTCCACCAGTAGGGCTCAAAATGTGAACCTAGAATTACTTATTTTCTCTATTACAATCTGTTAGCTGTCTGAGAGTCAGGGACATGCACTGCTAATGTTCTAGATGAGAAAAAGATGAAATGAGACACAGCAGAAAGAGTGGCTGGTTGGCTGTGGTGAGAGTAGTAATTTGTTCTCTATTTCCTTTGAGCCCAGGGGTACTTCTGTAGTAGACAAGCCTTGGAAAAATAGAATGGGTCGGGGTGGGGGGCTGGTCAGGAACAGAAAGTGGGGATACAGGGCAAACCAGAAATGCCAGTCCCTGCCCCAGGACCCTCCTCCCCTGGAAGCAGTGATATCCTCCTAACTTTCCCTGGAGCCTGGCATTGGTCTCACCTGTTCCAGCTTCCAGAGGAACTTGACCGGGCGGGCACTCTCCAGCAGAGGCCAGTAGAGGAAGGCAATTCTGCAGCCATGGACTGTCAGTGAGTAGTGAGAGAAGCCATCCTCTGAAGGGAGAGGATGGGCACAGGGTCAGACACAGAGTCCAAGGCGAGATGAGGTTCAAAGCACCAGCAAGAGAGGATGTGGGGGGTGTTTCTCCACCCACCCCAACTCTCCCCCACTCTCTCTCCCTCTCCCGCACACACACACACACTCCAGTCTATGTGATAACTAGGGCTTCTCAGATACTCTGCTGGGCTAAGGGGAGATACCAGCCAGATCGCTATGGTTCTTTGGTTAATACAAACGTCATGGATGACAATCATTTGACAATCAAGAGAAGGTAGCTCAGAGAAGCAGTGAGATATGAAAGAGTAAGTAGTCAAGGCTGAGCCCCTCCTGGAGGGATGGGGACACAGTCAACTAGCTCTTGTAGGCAGGAGATGGAGGTGATAACAAAGAAAGAATGGGCCATATCATTACCTAGGTGTCACCATTGCAATGGCAGGGTTTCAGTGGGAGTAGGCTTGGGGGTCAGTCTACTACAAGGTGGCATCACAGAGACTGGGTACTTGCAAATGATAACGGCATAAGCAGTGCCCTTGCACTCCAAGATGAGAAGCTCTCAGCTTGCCGTGCTGAGTAAATTAGTTTCAGGAGAATCCATTCTAGCCGTTCCAACTTTCAAATGAAGTGAGAAGAGACCCGCCCACAGTCACAGACCAGACAGTGATAGAGGCAGGGAAAGAGGCCAGTTTCCTCGCTCAGATCAGTGCCCTGAGGAAGGCTCACCATTCTGGACAGTGTTACACATGATGGTTTCCTCTTCCTTCTTGCCCTTGTTGGGAGTTACACCATGCTTCATCCAGAAGGACAGGGTGAAATGGTCGCTGAAGCTGTCCTGGGACCCAGAGCCCAGCCCGGTGGTGCCACCCAGGGGCACCTGCACAGCTTGGGTGCCATTGAACCAGTAGATAAGGCTGCTGTCCTGGCTGTAGTGCACCGAGAGTCCCGCCGTCCAGTTGGCATTGGGGCCGGGCATGGGCAGCAGATCCACCTCCCCAGGGGCAGCACCTGTGGGAGCCCCGGGGGGCAGGAGTGTCAGAGCTGAGAGGCAGCAGATGGAAAACAGGAGCAGGCAGAGAAAGAGTGTCTGATGGGAAAAGATTCCTACAGCTGCCTCCACTGGCCTTTCAAAAACAAGAGCAGGACAGATATCTATACTAGGAAAAGCTCTGCAATTAACTCAACTCCTTCATGTCTTCCTACCATTGCTCCACAATGTACCTGGTGACTATCTTGTTACAGTTATGCATCTTGACCAACAACATACATACATACCTCGAGGCGCAAGCACTAGCCACAAGTCATAAGCCCTGTGCATCTACATGGTCAGAAACATCTGTGAATGGACAAAGGCAGCCAAGGCAGATTCCTACAACCAGGGCAGAGGAGGGCAGGCCAAGGCTGGGTGGGCAGGGACAGGCCCGGGGGCCGGGGTACACCCACCACAGAGTTTCCGCAGTGCCCGCTCTGAGTAGTTGTCACGGTCGCAGCCCTTGGCCACGTGGCTGGTCTGCAGCTCAATGGTGGCCTGAATGTTCCAGAGAGGTTCATCACAAGTCTCCAGGCGGATACCAGGGAACAAAGCCAAGCTCCCAGCACCAGGAGCATATTCGATTCTTTTGTTCCAGCCTGCATGGGCGAGAGCAGAAGGGCAGTGGAGAGGGAGAAGGGTGGACAGCCTCTCCTACCCATCCTCTTCCGGCTGTGTCCGCTGATCTCAGCTAATAGGAACGTGGCCGGCAGGGTAGACAGCCACAAGCTGTCCCCCTATATCTGTTCCCCTGACTTCTAGCCATACTCCCATGATGGTCAGAAGGTGAGAGATGGGTCACAAGATGGGTCACAGAGTGGAAGCTTCTCACCTTGCCAGCTGGGCTTACAGGTAGGTTTCACCTGGATCTCCACCTCGGTGTCATCTGCCGCCCGCTTCTTCCCACAGTCATAGGCCGTCACCGTGAACTTGTAAAGCCTCTCACCACTGTACTGCAGCTTCTCAGTGTTCTCAATGTTCCCTGGGGAGGGGGTGGGAGCCAGGTAGCCAGGAGCACTAGGGAAAACCTACTGCCTGGGCAGCAGGTGAGTTAGGAAGCTAGAAAGAAAGTAACTGGGAGGAGGGTATGGATGAGGATCTGAGGGACAGAAGAAGCAGCGAGCACAGCCCTGGGGTGTCCTGAGGGATGTGGGCACCCAGAGCTGGGCCGCGGGGGTGCGCAGGTGGACTCACCGTCATTGTCAATAAGGAAGGGGGTATTGGGCGTAAGGATCTCGTAGTAGCAGATCTGGCTGTACTGGGGGGAGCAGTCACCATCAATGGCTTCCACCCGCAGGATGCGGTCATACAGCTTCCCCTCGGTCACCGCGGCGCGGTACAGTCGCTCCACAAACACGGGGGCAAACTCATTCACATCGTTGACCCTCACGTGCACGGTTGCCCTGCACAGGCCGGAGGAAGGGTCAGCCAGGGAACTGGAGCAGGAAGAGGAGTCTGTCCCTGAGCTGGGCCGGGCTAGGCTCACCCTGCCCCCCAGGGATAAGTAAGGGCGACGGATAAAGTGGTAAGAACAACCCTGGGACACCAGCAGCTGATTTTGATGATTCCGCCCGGAGTGCTAGGAGTGGGATGAAAAGAAAGGCTAAGGTAGAGGATTTTGCATTGGCAGGTGGGTCCTTCCCAACAGTCAGATTCAATGGGGGTAATTGAGGACAATGAGGAATAAATTCCAAGTGAAAACCAACCATGGGAAGGAACATGGCACTTGCCCAAAAGTCATGTGGCGTGAGCAGTGTATGTGGGAACCTTCAGCAGAGGCCCCTCTCTCCTCAGGCACCCACCCAGCATGCAGAGCTCCAGGCCGAGATCCAGGCACCCAGGGCTCAAAGGCAAGGGTCCTAGCTCCAAATGAGAAACTGAGTCACAACGAGAGACCCCTAGTGGCCCAAGAACACTGACTGCCCATCTTTTGGTTCTCAAATGAGCCAATAACTGGGACAGAGAAAGTGGACCCAGGAAAGGGTCCCAGGACCTACCCTCTCTCATGCTGTCGTCGCCTCCTGCCCACCTCCCCTGGAGCCATGAGTGTGGTGCTCACTACAAGTAGATGGGCAGGCGCTGAAGCAGTTGGATGTATGCTGAATGTGTTTCTCCTCTTCCCCTCTTCACCTCATCACCGCAACACCCATGTAGGGAGTTGTTTTGTTTCTTTGTTTTGGGGTTTTTTTTTTACCAGGATTAGGCCCTAGGGTACATACTTTGCACATAGACCTTTCATCAGCACAGTGGCCCAAAGAAATAGGGGTCACCCGCATTGTCCCAGATAGGGAAAAGCAGGTCCAGAAAGGCTAAGGAAACGGCCCAAGGTCACAAGAGGCAGAGCTCAGATAGAGCCCACTGAGCTCTCCTGGATGTTTCTGTCACCATGACTGAAGGCTCCCAGAGTCCAAGGATGCTGTCCCTGAACCCGATGAGCAGAGAGGAGAGGAATATCGATTCCATCTTGGGCAGAGAGTGGTGAGGACTTGGAAGTGGGAAGGAGGGCCCTGCAGCCAGGTGAGGGGGCAGGGGGCCAGGGCTCCCTCACTTGTGGGACTTCTTGGTGTTGACCCCATCGGGGCCCTCGCCACAGTCGTAGGCCTGGATGGTGAAGGTATGCTCCTTCTGGGCCTCGCAGTCCACCGGCTCTTTGGCCCGGATCAGCCCTTCTCCAGTCGCCTTGTCCAGGATCACTGCCTCAAAGGGCACCCCAGATCCATGGAGCCGGAAGCCACAGATCTCGCCTGTCCCAAGGAGAGGGGGCATTGAGGCTCCTGCATCTCCTTCGAGCCTCAGCCTCCCCACCCACCTCACCTCTCCTCCCAGCCCCATGGTCCCTTCTCTCTTTCGTACACATGAAAGCATCAATAACCAAACACACAGCTCCAGCCCCAGGTGCCCAGGAAGCAACCTCCACCAGGCTGAGATCTGGCAAAAATCTTGATGTGGTTAACCCCTTCCTGCCTGTGCCCTTCTCTATGGCTCCCTTTTCCCAACTGCCACCCTCAAGGTAGCCCATTGCCCTCCTGGCGCCTACTTCTTCCAATCTCCCAAGGCCTGTTCCCACTTTCTCATTGCTGTCCTTCCCAGGACTGCCCTCCCTGCCCTTGCCCTCTGCCCTCCCACCTGCTTGTCTGTTCTACTTGCCACCTCACCCCAATGCCCCAGTCACCTGCATAGCGCAGGGGGGCATCCTTGTCCAAAGCAAAGAGCGGCGGGTTCAGCAGGACAGTGTTGTCGTTCTCCATGACGATGCCCTGATATTCTGCCTCGATCCAGGGCTTGTGCTTGTTGGCTGACCCCCAGGAAGAGGAGAGGGAGCACCTGTGAGCTGGATCTCCACTCCCCGACAACCATCGATGAGCAGACAACTCACTCCAGCACCATTCCATTCCCCCTCCCCTGCGAAAGTCCCATCAGGAGAAAGGGCAAGATCAGCTATTAAAGGAGTCAGAAGGTCTGTGGGAGATCACAGCCTTCTCCTAAGCAGGAGAGGTTGTTTCCATGGCAAAAGCCTGCCATGCGGGGAGGAGGGACACTGTCTCCCCTGGGAAATACGGTCAGAGGGTAGAGAATTTTCTTTAGGATTTCAAGTGCTAGAGAATAGAGACTGGGGTTTCAAAGAGCAGTGGTGGGTCATCAAGGCCCTGGCAATGGGAAGAAATAGATTCAGGGTGAGTTGAGTTTAGGAAAAGAAGATCTAGAAGTTTCCTGAGGTTCTAATTGTTTATCCCTCCACTACCCCCACCCTTACCACCATCCCATCAATCCTGACCTTTTCATGCTGCAATTCTCCAGCCAAACCCAATCAAGGGCCCTTCTCCCAGAGTAGAGGGAACAGGAGAAAGGAGAGAGCAGATATATAGGACACAGGGAGGGGGACGGAGGGCCAGGATGGAGCAGAGGAATCAATGCCAAATAACTGGACCCAGCAGAGCTGACATCCTAAGGGATTACCAAGCTGGCCTAGAAACACGACAAATCCCCTCCCTACCCCTCACCCTCACACCCAACGCATTTCTATGTCCCCCACAAGGCTACCAAATCCCATACTTCCTCAACCTCACTGTTTACGCAGACTCAGGATTTAGAACGAATTCCTGCCTACCAGAATCAGTTGCCAGCCAATCCAGGATGGACATGGGACTCACTCATTCTGCATTCAGATATTTCCATCTTCTGTCAGACTCAGCTCAACTGTGTCTCCAACCCAGGACTGATACCCCCCTAGCTGGTAAGGGGTTATTGGGAAGGCGCAGCCTGTTTCTTCAAGCCCAATATATTACCTCCCCCCTACATCACCCACCCCCCAACCTCCACTGCCTGCTCCCTCTAATCCCACCATGCCAAACCCCGGGGCTTCCGAAGCGCAGCCATGATGGCCCATCTGTGGGACATGGCTGAGGAAAACCTCTCATCAGAGGGAAACTGAGTCACCAAAAGGCAGCTCATCCCCAGTTATGTTCAGGTGAGCAAGAAGTCCTGATTTACATCCAACCACACCCCCCAAAAGTCTCTGGGAGCTGAAAATACCTGCCCCTGTCTCACTGATAACCACCAAACCCCCTTCTCTAATGGTAGAGAAAAGCCACAAGATGGTGTTCAGACAGCGGCACAGGAAGTGGCAGGAGGCTGAGAAGTCAGGCTGCGGTCAGAGCCTGAGGGGAGGACCACAGCTCCAGGATGGAGGGGCTGCAGCAGCAACGCACTCTTTCCCCACTACCCTCTGCCCCTGCATCCCTGTCATTTCTGATTTGCCTTTTCATCCCCCTCTCTTGCCTCCACTTTACCTTTCCATCCCCGTCGTCGCATCCCACCCCATGCCTCACCTCCCTCTCCTTCACAGCTTTCCCTCTCAACACTCAGGCAGCGCCCACACACCCACTTCTGCCCTTCCTGCCTTCCTCCACCTACCTGAGCCCGCTACCCCACCTCCTCCCTCCCTACCTGCTCTTGGTCCCTCTAATGGCCTCCCCCAACCAAATTTATCTGCTGTCTGCCAGAGAGGGCAGCTCTGCGAACCCACAGCCCAGCCGTATGCAAGCAGAAGGGTATGGATGCAGAGGAACACGCCAAAACATACGTGCTCCGAATTGCTGAGCTTCAAGGAACATTTTCTCCCCAGGATGGGAAGGAGAGACAGCAGATGCAGCTGCCACAGAGCCCAGGGCAGGCACAGCCCAGCGACATGGAGCACCCCCAAGGAGTAGCACCCCTCAGGGCCAAGTCCTTCTGAGACCTGGATCTCTCCAGTGGGGAGGAATCGGGGAGGGGAGAGACCCCAGAAGGCAGTGGGGACCAAATGGGAGCCAGAGCAACAAGAGAAGCACATAGGTAGAGAGGGATGGGAGAGGAGGCTGTGCCAAGTGGGGTGAGCCAGAGACCAGGCAGGCCTGAGAAAGGAGGGAAGGGGTCGGTGGGAAGAAGGCACCTGTCACATGCCAGGGAACCTCACCAGGGCGGCCCACCCCTACCCCACACCCTCTGCCTGACACCCCTCGTTCCGTGCCCCCACCCCACCCCCACCTCACTCACCTTTGTTACTGGAGCTGGAGGGGAGCAGGGAGGCCAGCAAGAGGGAGAACAGCAGGAGGGTCATGGTGTGCTGTGGGCGGGGCAGGGCCAGGTGCTTGCTCTCCCCTGGGAGCGGCTAACACGCTTATTGCACCTCCAGGGAGGGATGCCGGGGGTTCTCCAAGGAGAAGAGGGGAGACAGCCGGCAGCAGGGCACAGACAGAAAGAAGTCTGCCGCCCTGACTAGTCCCTAGAGCAGAACTGGGGAGACCCAAAGCCGGTGGCTGAGCTGGGGGACTTGCAGCGGCTCGTTGGCACTCCAGCCCGGCGTCCTCGCTCCTCTCATTCGCACCCCATCCCCGCTACTGCAGGATGACGTCAGCACAGCCAGGCGAGGATTGACGGGGCCGCTGGCCAATCGAGTGACTGGGGGGGGCCAGGTGCTGCAGGGAAGGAGGGAACCAATGGAACTCCGGAGCTGGGGTGGAGAATGTGTTAGAGTCCCCCACACTGCAATTTGGGGGAGCAAGGGAGCTGCGTGGGGCCAGGGGGGAAGCTGTAAAGCCGTTTGCAGGGTGGAGGCAGGAACAGAAGGACATTGGGAGATTCGAGAAGCTGGGGAAGGGAGACGTCAACGCAGACCTGATGAGGTCGGAGCGGCACAGGCGTCACAGGCGTCACACGCACACCCCCAACTCTGCATTAACCTCTTTTCGTAGCCCATTTCATCAGCTAGTCCCCCCTGGGAACCATGCAGCACACCCACAGCCTGATGCCCAGATTCTAGCACCTCAGTGGACTGGAGGAAGAGTGAAGTGTTTGTGCAACACACACACACACACACACACATACACCTGTGAAGACAGTTCACAACCAGGTGGGATTTTTCCCACTGACTACCTGTTCCCACTTTAAACCATGATGT
>RJWH01007666.1:0-37922 GCA_004363575.1 Solenodon paradoxus | reverse complement strand
CCCTACGTCATTCACAGGCTTACAAGGATAGGTCATTTCAAAAAGAAATACAACTTCAAAAAGCAATACAGCAAATACTTTAAGCGCCAATACATCAAAGCAGTTACAACATATGTTTTGAGAGATAAGACCTTTAGGGCGTTCAGGTTCAGGGAGCACTGAAAAAACAGTTCTTTGGCAACCAGCTGTCCCTGACAGTTTCTTGCTGGATATTGTTCAGTGAAAAAAATCTGTGACTCTTAACTTGTTAATCTACTATAGGTCCTTGAATGATTGGACTGAGGTTACAAATTTGTTCTTCAGTCAGGAAGATTAGAATTTAAAGGCCAAGTTATCAGTGAAGAGATTCAAGTGCAATCCATTAGCAGTGTTTTAGAGCAGATATTATTTGACTCAAAGCATTTTCCTTCCAGAAAATTATCTTAATAGATGGATGGGTGGATGGGTGGTGGGTAGATACATGGATGGATGGATGATAGATGACTAATTAGATAGATGGATAGATAATAAATTCATAATGCTATTCAGTAGAGATTTGTTTAAAAAAAGAAGCCTATGTCCAACAAAAGTATAATTATGATAGGTTTCAATATAATAGAGCATGGTAAGTGGCTAGGAAGACTTATTTGAAGAGATGAGGGAACAAAGTTCAGAAAAATTGAGTCTACAGCATCTAAGAAGGGGGTTCTTTATAAAGTTGAGAAAAATCTCTGCATTGTAAGAGCCTCTTGTAAGATTCCACCAGTCCACGCCAATGAAATGGGTTGTTAACTGGAGTTTGAGTGAGAGCTGATTCCATGTTCATTGCTGCTTAGACACATGCCTGCAACTGAATTGCTAGCAGACAGCAATGACTGTTCACTGTCTTCCATCTTCCAAATCACACACTTGTCTCTCACTGGGAGTTCCTACTATGGAATCACAAACTGGAGAGGATTCTGTGAAGTGTAATTGGTGATGCAGAGGAGACCTTAGAAGAAAATTGTGGTGATGCTGAGCTCACAACAGCAACTATAGCAGAGATGTTTCACCCCGATTTCTTTTTATAATGTGGATAATTTTTGCCAATTTGGATTAAATAAATACTTTAGGATATAAAATATGATTAAAATGATGAGAGCTGTTGTTTGTGTAGATGTGATTGTGATACTCGAGATATACTGTTATCTTAGACAAGAAGCAGACCCTTTGGCAAAGATTGTATACAAGTTTGGCTAGTTAGGTGTCTAAAGACTCTAAAAAGGACAAAGAGGGAAGGAAAGAAATGAAACAGGAAATGGAAAAGACAGGCAATTTAAAATGTGCTGTAATGTTGGCCATCCATCGTATAGTTAAGGTTATTGGTGAGATGAATGGACTAATGGTTTCGATAATTACTAGTTTAGGATAAGTGGAATTTTTATATTATGATTGACTGAGAAGGCAGAGTTAACCTCCAGCATCCTGCTCCATCCCGAATGGGCAGACTGCAAGTCTATGATCATTCAATAAATATTTGTTGCTTTAGGTCACGAAGGTTTGTATAAGGCAGAGGGACAGCAGAAATCTGAGGCATAGAGCAGGCAGTGAATTAATGAAATTAATCTGACTTCAAAAATCAAGTTTATTTCATTGGCATAAAGACACAAATTTGAACTAATTAAGTGAAGATGGTTAACACTATAAAATATTGGCTTAAAAATGATGTGATAACTCTTGCAAGATTTTTGTTCTTTCTATTGCAGATGTTAAATTCCTTTGACTGTTTTTGATTTGGGTGAAAACGTAGGTGTTCCTTTATCCTCTGTTCAAATTATTTTCCACTTACAATCATCCTGGTGGCAATCTTGGCAGTTTCTATGCTTGCCTGTAATTCATTTGTTTGGCAAAAGGGAAATTGGACTTCCAACCATTCGTTAACTGAAGGTGAAGCCCACAAGTTTCAGAAGAATATTGAAATGGTGGAAGAAATCCTGAGAGCCTTGAAGAACAGGCAACATAATGGAGCTTTCTCTTTACAACATCTAGGAAACCTTTCTTTCTGTCTCAGTCTTTCCACTAATTAGGTTGAGATACTGAAAATTTCACATCCATTTTCTTCTGTTAATAGTTTCCATCTTCTACCTGAATGAGTAGAGTAGAGCTGTACATTTTATTCTGATATTCCCCTGCTGACTTGAGCATATTCAGTTAAAAAACAGAGATGGGGAAGAAGAGACGAGATGGACCAAAGTTCTGAAAACTTCACTTGACTCAGGCAGATGAAATCTATTTAAGGTATATTTTATGCTGAACTAGAATTTGCTCATGAAAGCCACATAGTCAACAATATATTTAAAATCCTTTAGCCTAAACAATTTAAAATATCCTTCTACAATAAAATCAAAGAGCAAGGTAGAGATACCAGATGCATTATGAGTTTTAAGGTAAAATTTGCTTTCTTGTTTTATTATTTTAATTGCAGTTTTATTTTAGTAAATGGTAGATCTTTGTTCTGAGAGAATTTTCTCTTTCATTCCATCTTTTGTTTGAGGTTCATGATAACCTTTCCAGTTTATTATGTTAACAACACATTCTAGAAATGGTGTAGATGTATTCTTGTTTTAAAAAAAGTCCGTAAGGAATTGCAATGTACAATTTATGCCGTACCTTAAATGGTAATAACTGTGATTCATTTTAGAAATGGCTGTTATAATCAAACCATTAAAATTCCATAAAAACTGCTATTCACAACCATTAAACTGAAACAGTGCATGTTTTGAAGATTTTTTTTTAATAGTGAGAATTGTTCTGTTAGCGATTTGCTTTGCTGAAAGAACACTAAGTTTCTTTGTGACAATTTCCAACAGAGAACAGAGTCTCTAAGGTCATTGCTTAATCAAACATTTGTTAATGAAAATCAAAGGACTAAAACTTTCTTAATTCAAAAATTTATATTGGAAACAAAAAGAATGTACAATAAGACATATTATTTAAAATAAATTGACCAAAGATGATTACCTCAAGACATTTAGATCAAGTTATGTGAGGAGCAATCCTGACTTGCCAAACAATGTAGAGCTTGCCTGTACATGAAACAAAGATGTGGCTACCAGGAGGCCAAATCTGTCTCTAAAGGAACCATTTTTCTTTTAACATTGGTACAACCTAATGTTTCTCAGTCTCATGTCTCTCATTCATGAATGGTGAAAGCCTGCAGGTTTCAGGAGAACATGGAAATGGTTGGAGAAAATATGGTTGAACCCCATACTCTAAGAAACACTTCTAGATCTAAAGACAAGGGTGTATAGTAAGATAGCTATGATTTTAATTTAAACTTAGTATTTACTTTAGCCTCAATATAGAACTCAAATGTTAGCATGCTCATGTTGTGTCAAAATTCCTTGAATGTGTCTCCTTTGCTTTTAGTATAATGACTAAACTCTTCATATGTAGTTTGCCACTCTGCTGTGGGGATTTAAGAGAGGGGAACTTTGTGTTTGGAAATAGATCTTCAGAGGACTCAGGAGCGCTATGAATAAGGTCTTATAGTCTGTGATCTTCAGTTCTATCATCTGACTGCTGGAAAAGACCAGATCCTGTTGGAAGATGTTTTGTAATGAGTGAAGTCCATTATATCAAATAACTTTCTATGATATAATTTCCCCATAAATAACAGCTATTAGTAGTATAATTACAATATGGATAGTATGAGAAGCATGCGAACTGGATCCGACTATAATCTTATTTCTATCATTGAAGCTGTTTAATTCTTCAGCAATCATAATCAACTGAAGTTGATAAAAATGCCTTACATACAATGATGAATTTGCTATCTTGCATAATGATGAAGGAAAGGATAGAGCTAGAAATAACTATCAATGTCTTGTTGCCACCTATAATAATTTATCCGTATCCATTTATTCATTTTTGCTTCATTTCATTCATGACTTTGTCTTCTCTTACTGATTTTTCTTCTTGATAAAGATTTGATCACCTCTGTTGTCTGGGCTTAATAATTAAAGCTGAACAGAAAGACAAGAAAAGTGTCTTATGCCTAGGTACAATTGGAATATTTCTGAAGAAAACTGAGATCACGCATGTGTGGGTCCTATACACACTCCTCAGAATATTCACTCTTTCCAAGGAGTGGCGACACTGATTAACCAGGTTGAACCATGTTCCCAGTTGCCATTCGTCGACCTGGTACAATAACCAGGGAAGTGGGGATCTGTAAGTTGACATATATTAAGTGATAAGTAAATAAGGCAAAATAAAAAATTTGTTAAGTGGAAGCCAGAGGTGTAAGATGGTGACCCATGGCCAATAAAAGATTGCAAAGAAGAGAGAAACAGAGAAGTTAAAAATTGAAGAACTGGAAGGAAGGATACAGCACAGCTGAGAGACCACATGAGGAGGTAAAAGCAGGTGAAGACAGAACTTAGTTCCTACCCTTCATGAGGGTCAAGGTGGAATATTCTTGGGGTCCTGCGCTAAGACTGGGGCTAAGATTGGATTGATCAAGAGCAAGACTTTATTTTATTTAATTTTAATTTTATTGTATGAGGGTCTGTTGTTTCCAATCATATAAAGTTTCAGGGGAATAACTTCATACTCTGATAAATGTATGTATTACACCCTATCTACTATCAAGATTCTAGTGTCATTCATCACCATCGAACTGATTCCTTTCTGCCTATTTCTCCCTCCTCCCTTTCCCTTTCCCTCTGATAACTGCTATATCAGTCTAAGAGTTGTTTTCTTAGTTAGCTCTGTTTGTGTATAGACCACGTGTGAGTGAAACCATATGATACTTCTCTTTCTTTGTCTGACTTATATCACTTAGCACAATCACTTACAGTTCCATCCTTGTTGTTGCGAAATGCAGGATCTAATTTTCATAGCTGTGTAGGATTCTCTTGCGTCTGTACAGCACATCATCTTCATTTATTCACCCGTCAATGGAAATTTAGTTATCTCCAGTCTTGGATATTGCGAATTGTGCTACAATGAATATGGGGTGGCAACATCTTTTTAAATTAATGTTATTTATATTCTTCTCAAAAATACTTATCAGTGGAATTTATGGATGTTATTTTTGAGGGATCTCCATACTGTTTTATACAGAGGCTGAACCAATGACCAACAGAATATAACCGACTGGTTAGGAGAAGATATTTCTATATCATACATCTGACAGGAGTTAATATCCAAAATATATAAAGGAATCATACAACTCAATGACAGCAATATAAACACAAGCAACTCAATTTAAGAAATGGGCAGAAGATCTGAATAGACATTTCTCCAAAGAAGGTAAATGGATATCTAATAGACACATAGAAAAATGTTCAACATCACTTACTATTAGGGAAATCAAACCAAAACCGCAGTGAGATATCATCTAGCACCTGCAGAATAGCCCATATCAAAAGACTGGAAGCAGCAAGTGTTGGAGAAGAGAAAGAAGAGTAAGATTTTGGTAAGTTCTAGAGGGGTACTCAATAGGAAGGATCTGCAAGGCAGGGAAGACTGTTTATTACAAGGAATTTTGAGGGGATCCCATCAGGAACACACACTCTATGGTCACTTTCTGGGCATGTTATATAGCTATGTCTTCATGAAGCAGGTTGCGGGGTTTGTTTCCTGTTCAAAGTCCCTGCAAGCCACTTAATCATGTAAAGTCGTATGGACTAATTCACTCAAATTCTCAGCAGTTCTCAATTCAGTTCCTCTTTTCAAGCCATATGATCTTAAGCAAAGTATTCAGTTTTTCATGGTGCAACTCAGTGTGTTTTTGACCCATATGAAACATGATAACCTGCTCCAAGGGCTGAATGAAATGAATGCCATTCCATCAACACCTGGCATAAAACAAACACTTGAAGGACATTTGCTATTATTGTCGCTGTCATGATCATGGCGATGGATATGATGGAGATGAAGATGGAAATGGAAATGAAGATGAAGATGAAGATGGACATGAAGATGGAGATGAAGATGAAGGTGGACATGAAGATGGAGATGAAGATGAAGATCTGAGTGAAAGCAGCAACAAGTCGCATCTGGTTCTCACAGGGAGTTGTCTGCTGCCCCATAGGGAGACCTCCAGTCATCATTCTGGTCGGCAAATAGTCTATTGTACACATATTAGTGGAGAAAATGGGTAACTCCTCACACCTGAACTGTGAAATCAGCATGGGCCAAAGAAGAGGAACTCTTGCTCCAAAGTAAAACAAATTTATTTGCAACTTTTCTATGATTAAATTATCTATTTAGTATCTCTAGTGTTGGATTTTTTTAGGTTTTTTTTTTGTGTTTATTTTAAGGAAAAGTGTGGGCAGGAATGAAGGCATTTAGGAAGGCAGAAAAAGAGAGGAGGAAGAAGCACTTTACTTATTTTATTTAATTATTCATCTTGGTTACCCCAGGCCCTGGGCCTTGAGCCCCGGACCTTGGGATGTATGTAGGCTGCACTCAGGGTGTACTAGACCACTAGGCCACCAGGGTGGGCCCTTAAAGGGTTCATAAACACCTAGAAATCAAAGATGATATCTTCTTTCTTCATAATTATGAATTGTATAGATACTGTCTAACAAATGGTAGGAAAATATTTGAGTAGAGAAAATACTATCTTTGTACTCAACATCCACAAGAGTGGCACTGAGTTGTCTCTCAATATTTATGTGTTGAATATCTTTTATGTGCCTGGTTCTACTTGTCTCAGGAGAGTTAATCATGGACAGAATAGACCCAGTCTCCTCTTACAGAAAATTTAAAATGTGATTAAAGTTTAAGAAAAGGTAAACAGAAAATTACCATATTCTTATTATCTATAACCTATATCTCTATTTATCATCTATCTCTATCACCTATCTATCTAGCTATCTATTTATCTATCTATAATGTATCATCTGTAATATTTTAATTCTTCTTGGAGGATAAAAAATGTCTGGCCCTTACAAATAGAAATTCAATAGCAATCCACCCACCTTTGCTTTTTCTCTTCCTAGTGAGATATCTATTCCCAATAATTATATATGTTTCTTTTGAACATTACACACATACACACGCACACATATAAATATCCACACAGGCTGAGTTTTTACTTGATCCTTCAGAAAGCATTTTGATTGTATTAAATTAACAACTTTTTCCTCAAAGTCGATCTGTGCCATCAAAAAGAAATTTCGTTATCTTCATTCCATTCACAGCAATGTAGAATCAGGGTAGTTAGAGGGGATTCTCTGAGGGATGTTTGGAGCAGGCAGCTCATTGAGACCAGAGGCTGGGAGTTCCTACGGCAGGTGTATTGTCCTTTGTATCACAACAAGTCACCTGTCAGCGATTCCAGGACGTCAGAGGAATTCAAGAACCACACTCTTCTCACGTCACCAGTGCTCATACAGCACCTACTCTGTACTGTAACAACGACTATTTTATCTCCATGAGAATTATTTAAAATCTTTAGAAATGTGCTTTATTTCTGCTTTTGGACACTGCTTCTGTATTTAAAAGGTACAACATTCAAATTGTTATGCTTTTTTTCTTCTTTGTGTTTTGATCAAAATGATTTTAAATAAAAGGCCCAAATGTATTCAAATCCAGCTATTTCTATTCTCCTTATGAAGCTAGAAATATCTTAATAAGGCATGAAGGGTAAACTGAACTGTAACAGGATGAAGAATTAATTTGCTGGTAACCATGTCAATTCTACCAATATGCATATTTGAATGAGGATAGGAAATGTCTTTCAGAGAGAGACATGTGTACTGTATAAATCTCTGGTTGAATCGTAATTAATACTATAAAATGTGGCAGGCTGAAAAAATTGTAATGATAAAATATAATGGCAGAACTGACTTACTTCATATCAAAGATAAAGTGTGAAGGAGCCAATGAGAGCAAAAGGAAATCTTGTTTTATGGGTACTTCTCAACATGTATCTGTATTAAATGCATCTTATATCAGATGAATCAAATTCCAGTCTTAGATCACCTGCTGAGTTGCTGTTTTGAGTGTCTCCTAAAATGGAAATTTTCAAAGTATGACCATAAAAAGGACCCTAACATAAAAATTCAAGAAAAAATGTAGTACTTCAAATAAATCTCGTCTTAACTTTTGCCATGAAGTATTGCTTCCTTTGTGCTTTTCAGAAATGATCTGTATTTAACATGGATGGACCATGAGGGGATTATGCTAAATGATACAAGTTAGAATGAGAAAAATCATGTGATCTTACTTACAGGTTGATTCTAAAGAAACAAAGACAGCAAATGAGCAAGCCAAAAATAAATCTTTAGACTGACAATAGAATGGTGGTTACCTGTGGGCAAGAGGGTGTGGAGTGGTGGGAGGTGTTGGTTGAGCAGGTAAGAGGGGAATGATTCTTTGGTGGTGGAGGGCAGCTGGTCATTTGGTGTTGGGCGTGGTGTGATATATGCAGTTGTCAAGGTGGAAAGCTGCACACCTTAAACTTGTATAGCTTTGTAAACTAGTATTACCTCAATAGAAATGAAAAAACAATTTGTATTTGCCTCAGGTAGGTATGGAGTGGTGAGAGTGAGTAACAAGGCAGATCGTATTTTCTATCATGACAAACATTGACATTTAAAAAAACAGGGATTTTTTAGAAATAATTCATGATATGAGTTAGGGAAAATCATTGCTAGGAGTATATTCTTCCAACATGGTTATTTTGTCCTGCTTTTTTTTTTTTTTTCAAGAGCCATGCAAACTGAAGTAAAAGTTTTCAAGTTTATTACAATTCATGCCTGAATATCCTGCCTATCATGACAATGGAATTTTCTCAAATACAGTTAGGGTCTTACTGAGATCTAGTAGTAGGACTGGGACAAGAGCCAGAAACAGTCATACAAAACATTTTTAGTTTTTAACAGTAATTCTGTCAATTCTCCACAGTAGACATTTTTGCCATACTCTTGAGACATGCTCCATAGAATATTTCTCAGTATACAGTTAGCTATTTTCCTACTGTTTCATACAAGAACTTTTTCTTACATGGGGTATTCTCTCTCTCCACATGTTATGTGCACAATGATACTGATATGATTGAGTCATCATCCTAGTGTTAAAGAAGGTCAGTGTGAGGCTATGACCCTGCTTGACCTGAAACGAGCTGGGCATTGCAAGGTCTCCTACTCCTTCCTGTCCTTGGAATGTACTTGATTTCCCCATGCTGGAAGTTGCCCCATGACATAACCCTGAGATGGAAGTGTGGTGTTGAGTCCATGTGGGCAGTACATGTGTCTCAACCTCACAAGATCTCCACACAAACTTCAGTGCCTCAGAAGTCGGTATGGAGATCTACTCACTTGAGACCGCCCATGAAATACCTCATAAGTTATTTCCTTGCTTATTAACTCTGCCTCCTCTCAATATGGCCTTCTTCCTTCTTGGGTCTCTTCTTGATCTCCATGTCCAATGAACAGTTTAAGCTCCTATGTTTGCAAAACAGCACATAGACTTATTTTTTCTAATTCTTTTATTTGTAGAATATGTGCATATTTGTCTTGTTATTTTTTGAATTGAGATATAACTCACATACTATAAAGTTTCCCAATTTAAACTGTACCACTTAGTAGTTTTTATAACATTTTTGAGGTTCATTTATGCTGTAGCATGACTGCATCTTTTCTTTTTATCGAAGGATAATGATTAATTATATATAAAAACTGGTCTATCATATTTTGTTTATTGATCTTTTGCTATTCATGGACATTTGGATCATTTCTACTTGAGCTACTGTGATGCTGCTTCTGTGAGCACATGTGTACATTTTCATTGAAGACATGCTTTCAGTTCTCTTGGATATATAGCTAGAAGGAGAATTGTTGTATCATTTGGTAATGTGTGTATAATTCATTGAAGAACCCCTCCAAAAAATTTCCAAAGGTGTTGCAACATTTTATATCTTATCAGCAATATATGAGTGCTCAATTTCCCCACAACCTTACCAGCCCTTCTCATTTTCCTTTGATGATGATGATGATGATGAAGTGGGTATTTCCCTAATTACTAATGACACTAGATGTCTTCTCATGTATTTGCTAACCATTCCTATATGTTTTCTATGAATATCAATTTAAACACTTTACCTGTTTAAAAAATGGGTTATTTTATTACTAGGATTTTATCAACTATGTCATTTGCAAATATTTTCTCCCAAACTTATGGTGGCCATTTTATTTTTTTGATAGCATGATTTGAAGCACACGTATTTTTTTATTTTTATGAAATCTAATTCATCTCCTTTTTTCATCTTATTTTTATTTTTTATTCTTATTATTTTTGGCTTGGTCATCAGGTGTCAAGCTAAGGAATTGCTTTGTAATCCAAAGGCACAAAGACACATATTTTCCCCTAAAGATTTCATAATTTAAACTCTTTCAAAGAAGGTTTTCATCATCCATTTTCAGTAATTTTTTTATGTGATATAAGATAGGTTTACAGATTCACTATTTTGAATGTCATTCTCCATATGCTACAAGAAAATTTGAAAGGCTGGTCTTCCCACGTTGACTGTTCTTTGCATCTTTGTCGAAAATCAATTGACCAGACAAATATGTGTTATATCTGAACTGTCAATTCAATTTCTTTCACTTATATTTCAGTGAGGTAGCCTTAGATAGGAGGAAGAGGTGGGAGGACAGGAAGGGGAGGATAAAGAAAGGTCCTTGAACTCCATCAATCAGCTTAAAGATCAGGGGAGCTTCCAACCAGTTTGAAAGTCAACCACTAACCAAATTAAGCCCTTACCTGGCCCTAGAATGCCCCTGGGTGGGGAATAACCCATAAAAGCCCTGGCCCTGAGGCTACTGCTGCCTGCTTCCCTCTTGGAATGGCCAGCCCTTACTTCATTTCTAGAGTAGAAAAAAACCCCAATTGATGTGCAGAAGCTCTTCAGTTTGATATAGTCCCAATTGCTTGGTCTTACTTTGCCCTCTTTTGCCACAACTATTCCTTCCCCACATATATCTTTGAGGGTGAGGTCAGAATGTTTTCCCCACATTGCTTTCTAGGTATTTCATGGCTTCAGTTCTTATGACCAGATCTTTGATGCACCTTGAGTTAACTTTTGTTTCATTTCAAAAGTGGTGGTGGCCATGACAATGAGTAATCTAGTTTCTTTTCTTTTTGAAGATGTCTTTCTGGTTTTCCCAGCACCGTTCGTTCAATAGACGCCCCTTATTCCATTGCATGCTCTTGGCACCTTTGTCATAGATTAACTTTCCATGTATGTGTGGCTTTATTTCTGGTTCTCATTATGATTCCACTTCTCAGTGGGTCTGTTTTTGCTCCAGTACCAAACTGCTTTGATGATGACTGTTCTACAATATAGACTGAGGTGATTCCCCAACTGTTCTCTTTTCTTTTCTCTTAGGCTAGCTTTGAGGCGTTTTGTGATTCCATACAAACTTCAGTATTATTTGTTCCATTTCCTTAAAGAATGTTCCTGGGATTTTTATGGCAATTACATGAAAACTATATATTGCTTTGGGTAGAAGGGTCATTTTTACTATGCTAATTATTCCAATCCATGAACATAGAATGTTTTCAATGCCTGTGCACAACAAAGGAAGCCACCACTAAAACAAAAAGACAACCCACAGAACTGGAGAAGGTATTCACACAGCATACATCAGATAAGAGCTTAATCTTTAAAATATATAAAGAGCTCACATATCTCAGCAATAAAGTAGCAAATAATCCACTCAAACAAGGGCAAAAGAACCATAAAACTTCTAGATATAGAAGACACCAAGATGGCCAACAGATATTTGAAAAGAAATGTTCTGTATCACTCACCATCAGAAAAATGCAAATAAAAACCACAATAAGATACGACCTCACACCAGTGAGAAGGATCTGTTTTTAAAAAAACCTGGAAATAGCAGGTGTTGGAAGGAGAATGAGGAAAAAGTAACCCTCCTACACTGTTAGTGAGAATGCAAATTGGTGCAACTTCTTTGAAAAACAGTGTAGCGATTCCTCAGACAAATAAAGGTGGGGTTACCTGCTGATCCAGTAATGTCACTCTTCGGTATATACCCAGAGGATACAAAATCTCTAATCAGAAAAAAAATATCTGCATCGCTATGTTCATAACAGCACAGTTCACAGTAGCCTGGACATAGAAACAACCTAAATGCCCAACAACAGATGACTGGATAAAGATGTTATGGTACATATACTCATTGGAATTCTATGCAGCTATTTAAAAAATGAAATCATGCTTTCTGCAACAATCTGGATGGAATTGAAAAGATAATGTGAAGTGAAATAAGTCAGAAAGAAAAAGAGAAATACAGGGTAGTTTCATTCACATGTGGAATGAATGAAATGCAGCAAATAAGTAAATCCCAGCAAAAACTTGCAGGCCTCAGGCTGATGATTGCCCAGGAGGTGGAGGGTAGGAACCAGGTGGGGTGAAATAGAAAGAAGGGAAAGCGTGGGTGGTGGGGCGGAGGATGGAAAGAGGGGAAAAAGTGGAGATGAAGGACACTGGGATTTTGGTGGAAGATGTGTTGTGAAATATAGATGGAGGGACAAAGTCAATATTAAAAAAATGAGTGTAGCATTGGGACCAAAGATTTAATAAAAGTCCATAATTAAAGATAAAGTCAAAGAAATCCAGATACAAAAACAAAGAGCAGGTGGGACTATCGAATCTTCTCAAGGAGCAAGACCCCAAGACCCTTGCAGTCACGTTTCTAAATTCATGCCAGTATCAGATTTTCTTACTTTTTTCCTACCTCTGTTCCCAGGTTTCCAACCTAGGTCTAGTCTATGGTTTTCATTGTCTGTCTCTGAGCCACCAGAGCCACAGAAGGGGGCTCACAATGTCTTAATTTTTATGTATCATCTTAGTAAGTTTTAAAACCAGAAATATGAGCACTCCAACTTTATTCCTATTTTTAAGGATTTTTGGTATGTTCTTGACCCTTCGCATTTACCTATGAATTCTAGGAGCCCTTTGTCTCTTTCTAAAACAAAGCAAAAAGGTCTTAGGAATGTGCCAACTATTGTATTGAATCTGCAGATCAGAAGTAAGAATGTTATGATAGTGCTGAGTCTTCCGATTTTGAAACATGAAATACCTTTACCATATATTTAGATTTTCATTAGTTTCCTCCGACAGACGTTTGTATAAGTCTTGAGTTTCTTTGGTTAAATTTTCTCCTAGGTATTTTATTCTTATTGATCTATTTAAATTGAATTATTCCTTTAATTTCATTTTGCAGTGTTCATTGCTAGTGCAATTGGCTCTTAAACAATGCAGGGTGGGTAGGGACACCACACCCAGAAGTTGGAAATCTGTAAATAATTTATATTCCTCCTTCCATGTACACTACTTCTAGATCCAGAAATTCACCTTTTCCAAATTGATTGAGCACAGAAATGCATAGCCCGCTAATAGAGGACAGTTTGCTATTCAAATCCATGCTGTTCAAGGGCAAACTGTATATAGAAATAAAACTCATTTTTGTATTTTGACCTTGTGTCTTCAGTCTTGCTTGAGCCATGGATTAGCTCTTTTTTGTGGTTCTTCAATGTTTTCTTTAAATAAGATCATGGTATCTGCAGAAAATTTTCATCCTTTCTCTACAGTATATGTGACTTTTTTTGTCTTATTACTCTGGTTATAAATTCCAACATACAGAATAATATAACTGGTAAGAACTGACATTCTTGTCTGATTTGATCTCAGAAGGGTCACTTTCTTTCATGATTAAGTAAGATGTTAGCTGTGGATATTTCACAGATACTCTCATTAGGTTGGTAATTTTTCTTCTATTCCAATTTGGTTAGGCATTTATATCCTGAAAGTGTGTTAGATTTTGTTAAACATTTTAATGCATTTATTGAGATGATTTTGTGTTTTATTTATTCTAATCATGATATATTAAATTATATTAATATAGTACACTATAGTACTAAAGCTTACTTTCATTCTATTAATATGGCATGTAACAGTGGTCTTCATATATTGAACCACTTGTATATACCAGGATAAATCCTCTTTGTTCATGATGTATGATTATTTAATATAGATTTTCTTTGCTACTATTTTGATAAGGAATTTTGTGTCCATGTTATAAAGAGTATTGGTTTTTAACTTTCCTATGAAGTCTTGTCTTGTTTTGATATATTGGTAATTTTGCCCTGGTGGAATGAATCCAGTTGTTTTTCTTATGGCTTTTGAGGGAAGAAAATGCAGAGCTAACTTTTTATGAAGATTATTCTTTGAAACTTTGGCTGGAATTTACCAGTGAAGGCACCTGGTCGTAAGTTTTCCATTATCAGAAGATTTTTGATTATTACTTAAAATATTTTATTCATCACAGTTATACCAAGATTTTTAAATTTTTTTTTGCATCAGTTTTAATAACTTATTTTTTCTAGGAATCTGACCATTGCATCCAGGTTATTGAGATGACATGGTTCCCTTAATATTTCCTTATAATAACTTTCTCTTGATCTAAGGTTGGTAGTAATGTCTCCTTCTTACTCCTGATCATAATTTGCATACCCTCACATATTTCATTGGTTGGCCTCACTAAAAGATTTGTCAATTTTATCCCTCTCAAAGAAGCAACTTTTGCTTTTTCTGAGTTTTTAAATTTTCAGATTTTTGTTATTGTTCTCATATTGTTCCTTATTGTTTCCTTACTGTTTGCATTGGGTTTAATTTCTTTTTGTTATTCTAGTTTCTTCAGGTGGAAGTTTGGACTCTTGGTGGGAGACCTTTATTTTCATGGATGTATTCAGTTAGTCATTTTCTTCTGAGCCTTACTTTCTCTGCATCCCATATACTTCAGTATGATGTTTTTCATTCCATTTATTTCAAAGTACTTTCCAAGTTCCTTGTAATTTCTTCTCTTTTAAATTTATGTTTAGCATTTATCTTATTGAGATATAATTGAGACCTATCTCTGTATAATTTTAAGGTATACAACATGTTAGATTGATACATTTATATATTATTATGCAAATACTATCATAGCCCTACCTAATATGCTTATCATGCCATGTAATTGCCATTTCTTTTTTTTTTTTCTTATAAGAACAATTAAAATCTGGACTCTAAAAATATTGGCTATTGAGGAACATGAGGTTTAGTTTCCATGTATCTGTGAATATTCCATATTTCCTTCTCTTATGATTTGTAATTGTTCTATTGTGAATGAGTAACATATTTCATATTATATTTCAGGATTTATTGAAACATTTTTTATGACCTAACAGTAGTGTATTCTGAAGAATGTTCTATGTGAATTGAAAGTAAGTAGATCCCACTGCTTTTAAGAATGCCCTATAAATGTCAGATAGATCCAGCTGGATTACACTATTGATATTTGCTTTGGTTTTTTTTTCTTGTCATGCTATTCCTTATTGAAATTGAGGCATTAAATTCTCAAATCTTTGTAGCTGAAGCGTCTATCTCTCAACTGTTTTTTTGATTCATATATTTTAAGGCTTTGCTCTTAGGTGTATATGCGTTTGTGGTTGTTACATTGTCTTCCTGAATTGAGCTTTTTAAAAAATCATTATGACATGTTCTTCATTTAGTAGCAAGAACACTGATTTTTTTTCTGCCTGCTTAAATCTGTGTAGATCACTTCTAGTATTTTTTTTTTCATTTTTCCTTTTAGTTACTGTATTTTTTCAAGCTCCAGAATGTCTATCTGTAGACATTCTACAATTCTATCCTTTCTACAGTTTCCATAGCTTTACTGATTTTCTCTTTTTTGTGATACATTGTCCCATCTTTATTTTTTCCTTTGAAACAGAGTATCACAATTCTGTTGTCTTGGGAGAATACATTTCAGGATGGTGCCCATAACACGTCAGTTTTTTTTTTTTTTGAAAGAGTAATGCAGGCAGGAAAGAAGGCAGAGGGAGCAGGCAGGAAGGAAAAGAGAGGAAGAGAAAGCGTTTTTATTTAGTTGGTTGTTCCTTTTAGTAGTTCCCTTTGGTCCCAGGTTAGGAACTTGGGTCCTTGGGCTGTATGTGGACTAGCCCCCAGGCACGGCTTAGCCCTGAGCCACCAGGGCATCCCAACACATCGTTTTGGGCATGATCACAAGGTTCACTGTGATAGCTGTTTAATGACTATATGAACTGTTTCCTTCCTGATCTACATTGGCCTGCACTGGAATATGTTGAGTAATGAGGAGAAAAGAACCCAAGTGTGGAGAAATAGACCAGTTCATGTAAAGGCTTAACATCAGGTTTCCACGTCAAGAAAAGGAATTGGCATGTGTATGACCACGTTGTGATTTCATAAACAGCAACACCAAAAAACAATATTCCTCTCTTGTCTTGAGAACAGATTGTAGAAGGATGGCAAAAAAATGATCAGAACAGACTTAAAACATCTAACTTGTAAATAGAAATCAGTCTGTCCTCATTTAGTCTGAAACTTGCTTCTTCCCCTAATTGGCTAGCCCTTTTTCTTAAGTTTTTTGAGGTTTTCTTCTATATTTTTACTATTGATTATTGGTCTGTTTTTCTGCAAGACTTAAATAGGACAAATTACACAGAACCTTATACAGGCATAATATCTGTAATTGTGCTGAGAAAGATTCCTGGCATGTAATTTATATCTTCACGAAGTCCTCTCAATATCTCTTCATTTCTTTTGACTACAGACCACAATGGCATGAGTATAGATGAAGATGAATATGTCCTTCACTCCTTCCCACATCTGCCTGTGAATCAAAGGCATAAACACACATGCATTCACTCATACACACTCCACACAGTTATACACACATATGCACACGTGCACTCAGATTCTGTGCTCTTATAATACAGAAACTGCTGCTGTTTACTTTCTCACCTCTAGAGTTCAAGTTGTAAACTCAGTCTGGAATGTTGCCTTTCCAGGCCCACATCACACCCCATGTAGTTAAATTAATGCCCTTGAATAAGACCTGGGTGTTGAAGATTTATCTTTTCTAGGAATCCTCTGACTGAAGTCACAGAACTTACCACACTATGATCATTTTTCCTTTGTGGGAAAGATCTTTGTGTTATTTACCATTTTATCTCCAATTCCTGGTTCTATGTGCACTAGAGAATGACCAACAGGTAGGTGTGTGTGTGTGTGTGTGTGTGTGTGTGTATAGTGGATAACAGGCAAACTTTAAATGAATGAGTGAACTAAATTTAATTCTGATTTTCTTTAAAGGTTAGGAACCCATAGGTTAAATACCTCGCTCTCTCTCTCTCTCTGTCTCTCTGTCTCTCTGTCTCTCTCCCCCACTCTACTCATCACCTCCAACTCAATCATTTAAAACAACAATAACACCATGGCTATTTCCTTAAGATAAAAACTTGCTTCCAGTTTAATACTTCTGTTTTCACCATGTCCACTTCTTAAAAGACAGAAGCATCTGTCACAATAAAAATTAAAAGAGTGAATGGTGCATTTTAAATGTGCATCTTTAATTTGTGGTTTTATTCACTGACTTGATATCTGAATCTAAAATCATTAAAGAAGGTGGGTTCTGGGTCTGAAACAACCAGAACAGAGAGAAATCTCACTCGGTATCATCACAGGTGAAGAGACCAGAGTAGCAGTTGGAGCTCTCAGCTCCTGTGGATGGAACAACACAGGTGTGATAAGTGGCATTATTCCGTGGTCTTGGGGGTGGGAGATTCCTTCAGGATACCCTTAGCCCTTCCTTTTGATGGCCATGATGAGAACGACTTAGAGTCTTGATTCAGTTTGCCAGCTGTTTAGTGGTTGGATAGGATGCTTCCCTCATGACCTACAAGCCCTGCACTACCACTAAAAATGAACTTCACTTTTTTCACAAATAAACAAAATTCAAATGTCTTCCATTTTCCAATGAAATGACCTCTCTTGATGTACCTGGGCACTTCATTTTCTCAGGCACATGTTGGTAAGCCCTTGGCTTGAATTGCCCTCCTTGGTGGTCTAGGGCACTGTACAACATCACGTTGGACATCCGGATGGCCTGTGAGGAGAGGACGGATACGCAGGAGGGGAGAGTCTGTCTGGTTGTTTTTCTTGAGCATGGCCAATGTTAGTATGCAAATGTCTCTCTTTCTCCTCCATTCAGTAAATTTGCCCCATTGTCTATTGATTTTGGTGCAATTTTTAATGAAAAGTTGATGGCAAAATACAAAATCACAATATAAATAAAATGATTCTTATTGAGCACACTATCATCTGTTACAGATCCAGTTCAAATGCTTTATATGGCTTTTTAATGAATGAATTCTGATTTTTGATTTTGGTTTTGCAATTCAGTAGGACATAGTACAAAGGTAAAATTACAGTTGCTCTAACTCTTTCTACATTTCCCAGATTGTATGAATATCTGTGATTCTGACAAGGTGTAATTGAAATTCTCTCTCTCTCTCTCTGTCTCCTAAACACATAAGGGAAGCTTTAAGACTTACTTGTATAGCATAAGTTTATTATGATATTGATTGTTTGAATATTCATTCTTATAAAATTAAATGAAAATGTAGACTCTCAAATGTCCAGAAATGAGGAGCGTGCTTCTAATTCCACTCATCAATTTAATCTTTTGACAGCCCTGAAGAATAATGTCTTTATGGTACTAGTTGACCCAGTTCAAATCACTCAGCTTCTTCCCATAGTTTTCAGAAGTAATAAACGTTAGAAAGCAATAGCACATAATAAGTTGATGAATTTTTAATCTCTCCAATTGAAAATTGAGGAGCCTAACATATCTTTTATTTACATGTGAGTGTTTATCTTTCCTTAATGGTTAAATAAATACCAGAGTCCATTACTCCAATCAATTACCCAATCCATTGTTTCTTTTGTCCTGCTTATAAAGTAACAGCATACAATGATTTTTTTTTCAAATTTTGCTGTTCTTTGCATGTTTTCTTGACAGCCATAAGAGTCTGTCTTTTTGAAGTGTGGGACTCATTGGAAGAAATGCATAATTTAGGCTGCATAATTTGATAATAAAAATAAAAACTCCATTTGTCAATGTATAGTCATTACTACTGGGACCCATTCTTTAGCAATGACTACATGCTTTAGAGTAAATGATCTATATGTATTTTTCTCTTAGATAAAACCAGCCAAGAAAAATACCTTTTAAATGTCTGATGTATTCAGCATACTCTTTCAGGTTTCTACATTCTCAGTGTCAGGGGTCTTTCCTCTGATCCGCAGCAGAACAGAGTGCACCATTCTATTTGGCTTATAATGAACTATGCATTCTTTTCTCTTTGACCTGAGTGGAGGTGAACGTCTCTTCCCCCAGGGCAGCCCGCTGCCCTAGCAGCACATTCAGCTCCCTCTGGTAGGGACTGACTTGCTGGCAGCTGGTGCATCTCCTGAGTTAATCCCCATGACACTGGACACTCAGAGACACCAGCTTGGGGGTGGTTCCCACACTCCTCTATAAATGGGCCAAAGACAGGACTTCTGTGTGCCTGACAGAGGTGGGGTTAAAGGTGATCTGTAGTAAAGCTGTGTTTAAATAAGAATGATATCTTTACTAATATTTCCATGTACAGAAAAGTAAAAGTTCTGCATATTTTATTTATGATAATGTAGAATGCTCTGTCTACTGGAGCACACACTAATTTTGTGTAAGAACACTGAATATTCTAAGGTTGGTGGTTAGAGAGTGACAAAAATCATACCCGGTCACCTGCTCTGTGAATGCTAATGACTGGTCTCTAAAACGGGGCCAGGCTGCATCACTGGTTGGTCCTCCTGCCTTTTTGTCATAATTCTTCTTCTACCAGCACTTGAACAACTGTGTCTACCATGGGAGCAGGACACTTAGGTCTTTCCTTTAGAAAAAAATGTGCAATTGCTTCTTCCATTCAAGGTGACATTTGGGTATAGGTATACTCTCCTGCCTAAACAAAAACTAAAAGAAAAATGTAATAGTGTCCTTTGAAATATTGAACACCAGCAAATGAGGGATGGAGAGTCCTAAGGAAGAGAAATAAATAAAGTAAGTCCTGTGAGGTTCCCAGCATATTGCTTTGAAAGGTTTCAGAACACATAACAGGTAGGGAGAATCCAGGAAAAGTTGGGTATTCTTCACGTTTGAGGAGACAAGACAGAATATCAGAGAAGAGAACTGAACAGAGAGAGTTAGTTTTTGGTTTCATGGTAACCTGTGGAGAGTGTCCTTGGTGACCGCCTGAGCACTGAAAACGCAGATGTCTAAGAACACTCTTAGAAGACAGTGAAAGACCCCAACTGATAAGATTGGAGAACTAAATCCCAGGCTTAATCAGTCCTGGAGATAGTTGCTGTGCCCACCAGCTGGACAGAAAAAACTCTTAAATTGTAAGATATCAAATAGAGGACTTTGAAGAGGATTTTCTTAGCAATAACTTAAAATGAACCTGAGACTCAATGATTTTCTTCTTTCATCTAATAAAACTTAAAAGCACATTCCAAACATATTTGCAATAACATGACTGAGATCTAAAAGCAAAGTTCAGGAATATTTATGGATGCATCAAAGTAGGCAGCACACAAGATAAAATGCACAATGTCTGGCTTCTAATCAAAATCTGTCACTTATGCAAAGAAGCATGAAAAGGTGAAGTTTAGTGAATGGAAAAAATGAATCCATTCAAATCAGCCCCATAATGACAGAGATGATAGAATTAGTAGACAAAGACGTTGGGACACTCATTACACCTGCATCTACCATGTTTGGAAGATAAATGAAAGATGAACATGCTGGATGGAAACTGGCAAAATATATCAAATGGCTAAACCAGACCTAGCAGAGATGAAAAAATAGAATTTCTAAATCAGAAACCATTTTGGATGAACTTAGTATGGGGTTAAACATTGCAGGAGAAAACAAAAATATTACTGCTTTTGGAGATCTAAAAGAAGACAGAAAAACACAAAAAGGAACAAGAAATAGTGGAATGAATAGAAGAACAGTAGATTTCAATCCAGCTCTGCCAGCCAGGCTCCAAGATACACCCCCAATGATCTCTGTATTCCTAGTATTCATTTTTATGTTTCCGTTACCGTAAGTGTCTGCTGGACTTAATGACTCATTCAGAATAAGGACAAGGAGACGGCATGCACTTCAGACTATAACTTATAAAAGGCAATGTGGTTTTTCTTCCCTTTCCTCCTCTCTCCACTTTCTCTAGAGGATGCCAGCTCATGAAAAGTACTAAAGAGACACCCATTTAGAGAGAAACTGAAAATCTTTCCATTAATCATATTCTTGGTCCAGCAACAGTCAAGACTGAAAATACTGTCGCTCCAGCTGACAACTTGAAAGACCCCTCATGAGAGATCCTAAGCCATAATCACTCAGTTAAGTTATTCCCAGATTGCTAAGCCTCCCAAAAGTTGTAAGATAATACAAGTTTATTACTATAAGTAAAATTTGGGGATATGAGTGACAATACATCAATTATACATTACAGAAACCCATAAATTTGTGCAACACAGAGTGAACTCTAATGTGAGGCAGAAGCTTAGCTAATAATCATAAATTAGCTATCACAGGTGTGTCTTATCAAAACAAGATGTTAATAATAGGATAGATTTCAAGAACACGATAGGAAGAGTAAAGGGAACTCTGGGTTTTGTTTTTAATATTCTATTAACTTGGTGTACCCTGGTCCATTGCCTCTAGCCAAGTGTAGTCCACATAAGGATCCAGGTTCATGTCCTGGGACTAGGAGAGCAAACAAGAAGTACAACTAAAGTGAAAGTGCTTTGAAACAAGATATCTGTAATCTGGAGGAAATAGAACATTAAAATTATATCTATAAAGTTTGAGAAGTAAAATTTATTATTTTTATATGCAATCAAAAATGTAAAGTAAATATTAATAATAGTCCTTTCAACTTTCTCTGGATACTCGATAAATACAATGCCTTGTCATTAATGTGCAATTCATCAAGAGCACAGTTAGAGGAAAATAGAATGGGTAATAGAGGAATAGAGAATAGAGAATAGAATAGAGGAAAATAGTATGAAAGTCAAACTTTTAGTCTTCAGCTGATTTGACTTGTTTAAGTGGTAATTTTACACATTAAACTATTTTGAACAATGGGGATGTTTCCTGACTGTCAGAAATAATACTTCATTACCATTGCTTTTCTCACTTGGGTTTATGAAATTTGGGATGGTGTGAGATACTGATTACATCCCTCAGTAAATACTCATTTTATATGGCTAACTATACGCAACGGTCATCTGCCTTAACAGACACATGGCATTCACTTGTGGGAGGAGAGAGTTCTGCTAACGATTTGCCTCAGGAAAAGGGAGAAGGAAGAGTGCATCCCTATACACACTTGAATTGAAAACTTCTCTGAAGGCAGAGTCAACATTCTCCTTCGACAATGTTTTGACTACTCCTTCTCAGACATTATTTATTCCATTTTACAGATTGCAGAGCAGTGGGTCAAGCAGCTGTCTTGAATTTTCCCAGAGAAAACACAAACACCAGGGATTTTGTTGGGGTTTTTTTGTGTCCTCCATCTGCACTGGGATTTTAATCCAGTCATCACCAGCTTTTCATAAAACAGAAGGAACCTGTGACTTCTTGCTGATTCATAGAATTACAAAAAAAAAAAAAAAAACCCACTGAATTTAATCGAAATTTGAAATTTCTGCTCTACAAAGTCACTGCTACCAGGAAAAGAAAGATAAAAAACTAGGAGCAAGTATGTGTAAAGCAAGTATCTGACAGCAGATTTGTATCGAAAGTCCCCTGACAAGTGAGTGGATGAACAAATTGTCCGCACGGTAGAATACTGATCACCAGCAATAAGGTTAGAGCTCAATTACTTGTGCTGAGTAAAAGGACGTCAGACTGCAAAGTACCCAACGTGTATAGTTCTTTTCACATAAATGTCTAGAAAACGCAAAACCAATCTATCGCATGGAAAGCAAATCCCGGTTGCTTGTGTGTTGAAATGACAAGGAGGACAGGAAGACTCCCCATGAAGGGGCACAGCAAGCTTAGGGATGTGAGGTTGACTGCAGTTTTACTGATTGTGCTGTGAGATTACACTTACGCTAAAAATGACCACATTGTATAAACATTTGCAGTTTAATATGTATTAGCAGGTCCATATATCTGTTAATTTAAATTCGTTCTGTGGAAAGAATAATAACTATTCATAAAGTTATGCAAATAAGCGGTGAGAACAAGGCTGCCTATTAGTAGAGAGGTATGCAACTAAATTGAAATTTTGAAACAAATTTATGACACTAAATGCTTAATTATCAAAAAGGAAAAAAAATAGTTTTAATGAGCCAGCATGTAAATTGTAAAATTTGGTTTTTATATTTTTATTTAAGTAGCAAACACTGGTTTATAATGTTGTATAAGTTTAGGTATACAGCATTCTAATCCCACATCTGTATGTATTATGTCATGGTCATCAACGAAAGTCCAGATTTCCACCCATTATCATACAACGAACCCCCTTTCCCCATTCCACCTGCTCCATAGCTCCTATGCTTCCATTACCACCAATATGGTCTTTGCATTTAATAATTTGTTTCTATTTACTTCATTTGCTTAAATTCTACATATAAGTGAAAATAAAATATTAAGAAAGGAGTAACTCAAAATAAAAACAAAATAGGATATAGAAATAATGAAGTTAAGAAAATAATGACATGTAAACACAAACAGACAAGAGAAAAAGACTGACATAGTCAAAAGTTTTATTTCCAAAGAGATTAATAAATGGAACTCTTTAACCTCATGCCCCCCAAAATGAGCAGAAAACAAACAAATGTTGTGGGAAATATAAGATCTGACTTCATTGTAGGTCAGCAGAAATTTAAAAGCTAGAGAAATATTATGTAAAACTTCCTGCCAAAAAATTTGAAAATATCACTAAACCACAGATATCAGAGCTAATCACACAGTGTACCAAAATTCTAAAAAAGTACGAAATATAGACCATGTTACTATAATTAAAATAAATGATGTCATTATGTAAATTATTCACTCAAAATATGCAAACAAAAATCTTAGCACAGCGGATAATTTTCCAGGTGGGTTCTATTAAGAATCCAATGACATCAAAACAATGTGAGATTAAAAAAAAGCAAGAACACATTCTCCATTATTTTATGAGGTCAGTATTATCTTTATATCAAAATTAGTCAAGATAAATATTTTCCTTCAGTTTTATTAGGATCAATCTTCCTATGATCTTTCAATCCTTGAGTGGCCTTCTATCTGGAATCCAGGAGAATGCATCAAAATATCTTTCCAAGTTCAGCTCCTTAGAACAGGTGAGTGACATTGCTCTATCTGCCCACATCTTTTCCTTCTCAAAGCTAAACAACAGTCTGAAAAGTATTTATGGCAAGCCAGAAAAATGAATTGTAGTGTACACATAGAAGTGGTCCTCTCACCTGATAAAAGAGTCATTTTCTCTTAGCCTTCAAAACATCAAGAATTGCACTTTGAAAGCATTGTACTTTGAAAAAATGCAACCAGGAGTTCTAGATGATATAAAATATAATGGAAAATACTTCTTTCTCATCTCCATTATAACATTTTTCCTATTCCTCCGCTCTCTGCTTCTATGTATATCAGACTTGGTGCTCAGAATTTTGTGTTTCAACTTATCAACATCCTCTGCAATTATAATGCATCTCATAAACAGAGTCACATTCTAGAAGATGTAAGATGACATTTGAGCAATGCTCTCTTCTCATGGTGCCTTTTGCTCATTCATCATCCCACCCCATCATCTGGAAACACAATGGCAGGTGTCCTTACCTGAGTACTGTGTGGGATCATTGGGTACCGACATGTCTCTACTTGTGATCCAAGGTCTACTCTTCTCAGAATGATTATTTTCCTTGAAAATTTCCATATCTACTCCTCGTTACTACCCCAGGTAGACAGAAAGATATATCCTTGCTGATGAATAGACATCTACTAAATATATTACACAAATGCAGTGCATAATCTTTCAGGAAATTCAGATCCTCTTCTGTAGCAGTTATCATTGAAGAAATAAGCAATGCATATATGCCAACAATGATGAGACTTATTTTTATAATATTTCAATGTCCCATTAGAAGTTTCAAAAATTACATTTTCTTAAGATGAGTACACATTCGTATATTTTATATTCTCATTCTACTGTTTCTGTATACTTCTTGACACTAGAATTCCATGATTAGCTGGTTTAGATATTGCAAGGGATATAGTAAAATTTGTGGGAGATGCATGTCTTCATTGTAACAGCATCTATAAAAATCCACTTCTGCCAACACTGGGTACTCTATGCCTGCGAGATTTATGCTGTGTTTCAATCTTGTTAGAATTGTCATTTCTACAAAAACTTCTGCTCATCAGAGAGGATGTTTCCTACTTGAATTCCCTCCAGGCGCCTCTCTGGTGATCAATATGTTTGTTATCCAACAGATGTAAGAGGTGGTTAATGCTTCCCTTGAGCAGGGCATCATGTAGCTTCCATTTATTGCAATGTTGATCCAGGAATTTCTTATTCCTGCAAGTCTTGGTCCCAAGAGTTTGGAACATCTGCCTCTTGCCATCTCCAGACTTTTAATGTATATATTTTATTCAATTTATGATTAGGAGCAGTCTGGCTTTCTGGGAAAGGTAAGTGTATGCACATACAAGCCATATATTAAGTTATTTATCAATCCTAATGAGAACATTATACATCTCCTTCCAAGAACCTGGAACATTAGTTTGTTCTGAGTACAAATCAATCTCATTTATTGTTCTTTCTTTCATTTGTGTATTTGTGTTATTTTAATTATGGATTTACCCTGAGGAAGGCCCTGTGTTAGGTATATAAGTTGACACTACTCAGACCTGTCCTCATGGGTGGAACCCAGAGTCTTGAATTACCTGTGAGTATTGATCTGTCCTTGCAGTTGATATTCTGAGCCCTCAGGTATTATGAAATGTTGCATTCCTAGCAATGTTGCAATTAGTGTTTTTAAATATCATCTAGTGCATTTTATTTATGGAAACTATTGTTATATAAAATTTTTATTCCTATTTTACAGCCAATTCTATCTGCCTATCTATCTATCTATCTGTCTATCACCTGTCAATTACCTATCAATCTGTCTATCTGTGTCTGATTAAATGCAGACCTTGTGATAAAGATGTGGAGGCAGGTAGTGTGAGAGATAACTCTAAGAAGTATCAGAGACGGGTTGGGAAAGTGAAACAGGGTTGGGTAAAAACCAATAGTGGATCAATGAATAGGCTTGTTAGCAAGCAAGTAGCTGTGAGCAGGGCGTCAGGAGGGTAGAGAAGACAAGGACTCACAGGTGCAGGCTGACAACCCTACATGCAGCCCTGAGTGCAGGCAGGGCTGCTAAGAAAAGAGACATCTGAAGGTCATGGACATGCCACGGACTTCCTAGAAAGTGGACAACCAATCCACATGGGACTGGAGAAAACGAGACTGGGCAAGAAGCAGAGAAGGAGCTATCTGGCCTTCACCAGTGTGAGCACAGGTGCATGGGAGGCCACCTTCACTCCGTGGTGAACTCAGCTCATTGTAGCCTCACTGTAATAGAATCAGCACTGCAGCTTCGACCCCTTTGTGGCAATCAGGGAGAATTCTAGGCACTGAGCATGCATCCTGGGAGCCTGGCCAGTTCCAGGAAACCATTCCCTTTCTAAGAAAACTCCACACCAATCCTGCCCCTGCGTGGAGCCCGGGGTGGATATATCAGCCAACACTCCCTTAAAAGTGAGAACCCTGGAGGTCACAGTGGTCAGCTCCTTTGTTTGGGGTATAACCCACCCCCCCAACCTTGGGAGTGTGCTGCAATTTTTCTTTGCATTCGGCCAACAATAAAAACTTGGCTTCTTGCTTAATCAGGACAGTTCCTCTCCCAAGAGCACAAGAACCTGAAAAAACTGGGGTGACAGACACTCTGAACAATTGGAACTCAAACCACAGAGGTGTGAGAACATTAGCCTTTCCCTACCCTGGTCTTGAGAGTCCAGATCCCTTAGCCACAGACTCCATCCCCAGAGCTAACTTATCTGCTGTGATGTTAGCTCCTCTGTCCTCTCCAGTTGGTGTGCAGAGAAGAGAAACCACGTGTGGACAGAGCAAACCCTCAAATAAGTCAGAGGAATGAGACATTGTCATCTTGCTGTTAACCATGGACCAGAGCCGCAGGCACCTTCAAAGGCAGCCGGGAGAATATTCTGCTTCCTTACTTGTATTCCTTAGATCTAATTAAAACCTCTGGTTATTTCTGCAGGTAGAAGATACTAATGAAAAGGAAAGAGATTTTTCTAAAACATCAAGTCCTTACATTAAAATGGACAGATTCCTATACTTAGGGTTGCTATAGAATTTGCATTTGGAGTCCATGGTCAGAATAAGCAGGATAAAGGGCTCTGACTTCAGAAATGCAGGGTTACTCCCTCTCTAGTGATGCTCTGGAGTCCAATAACCCATTAAATCCCCTGCCATGGAGTGAGCAGAAACTCCTCTAGAGCCTCCAAATAGGTTATCTGTGAATACAAGCATTTAGTGTTCTTATGGGTTTATCAGTGTTTCTCTGCATTCACTGTGATTTTAAACAGACTTCGGAAAAGGTTTCAGTAGATTTTGCTGGAGGAAGCTTTACGAAACCAGGATCCCAACTCATGACCTTTGTCATGGCTGAGTGTCTTCTTTCCATTAGATTTTTATTTCCTAGAGTCTGGGACACGTTATGGCCTCAATATCCATCATACTGTTCGCTCTCAGTAGCTATTTTAGGTGAATTAATGGAGAAGAATATAGACATATTCTTTAGTAGAATGCAGACAAGGGTTAGACTACCTTGGAGCTTCACAGAATAATGTTTGATTTCTTTCATTTCGCCAATGTTGAGCTAGTAATGAAACAATTTTGTGTCTATTGTACTTTCCAGAACTGCTCTTGTTGAGAACATCAAACATATAAGGGACGCTTCAGGCAGAGGTATTTGTTCCACTGCTTTTTTTTTGGAAACTACCTCTTTGTAGAATCAGGTTACCTGGAAGGTGTCCATACCAGTCCCATGATGACTATGGCTGGAGCTGATGGATCCAGGAGAAGACCTGCTCAAGTTGGACAAACCAGATTCTATCTCTTTAGAATCTGGGGTTTCCATGTGCCTGTTTTCCTCGTTGCTGTGTCGTGTCGCTACTAGTGCTGTAGTGGAGACTGAATGGACCTGCTGCAAGTGGCCTCCTCAAGGACATATGATTGCTCAAATATTTGCAGAATCTTGGAATGTCCTACCATTCAATTTTCATACGCTTTTGCTTTTCTTTGTTGCAAGATTTGTCTGTTGTTCTTTCTTTTACTAGTCAGTTAGGTGCTTCCACTTGTGATAAAATACTCAACTATGGAAAAATGCATACTTTTTATTGAAAATCATTTTCATGGCCCATATCTAATTTGATTCCAAACATGCTCTGGGATAAATAGTATATTTGTTTCTTGAGAAACTGAGCTCACACAGTGAAAGGGATAGTTCAAGGATTAAGGGAGCTCTGGTTTTCTTCTGTCCCCACCTCTAGTCCTTTCACCATCTCATCAGTCTTTGAAAGTCAAAGAAGGCAGAAAGTAAGAAGAACCAAGGGATATTTCTTTATCACTCCCTTATTTTTCCAGATAAGAAAACTAAGGTTCAGAAATACATTCGTTTTTTTTCTTGACCTCTCATACTTTTAATCACTGACTGACTAACTGGCCACAGGACCCTGAATGGTACAGAAATCTGTTGTGTCCTCTGTTGGAGGAGAAAAAGCAGAGATCCCTTTGTGCCTTTCTTTCCCTGCTTCATGACAGACTTGCACCGGGAATTCTTCATGTCAAAGTACTCATGGGGCTTTAGATGCGATGACTTTCTTTTCCATTATTATTAGCATATGATTTTTACAGAAGGAGAATGCAATGACCAGTTATTATGTTATAATTATAGATAGGGACCCTAAGAGAGCTGCTTGGAGAAGAATTTGCTATTTTCAGGAAAGAGGTGTATCTGTAGCCACAGAGCGTCAAGTTCTGAAATTTTCAGAAAGAAATGACACAATTTTTAACGGATTAAACAACCAACAACTTTATTTTTTAATTTATTTTCTCCCCACATCGATTTGTTAATTTCCTAATTGATCTTAGAAATAAATTCAAATGGTCTTAATCTAAGCACACACACACAGAACACATGTATTCAGTGAACTTGATCATACATTGACACTTCTTACTCTACCGTTAGCACCGTGAGCTATATTCAAACAATAAGATGTGTAGCAGTGAGTACCTTATAGTTATCTTCCAGTTCCCTCTTCTAATCTCTCACTTAAGTACAATAACCAAGATGGAAAACGAGCGGAGCCTGGATTTTGCATCTGAACAATGATTCTACTTGAATGTCCAGCAGTGACAATAGGTGTTCAATTTATTATTTTTTTTAGGATTAGAAGAGGTCTCAGGTGTCAGTGTTAGGAGGGTTGTCCCTCTGTTTTGATCTCTTGGTTAATACACTTACTCATACCTTTAACACACAAACTGAGAGAAAAGGTGAGAGGAGAAAAATGCACATCTTCCTATGTAAAGCAGGGCATCCAAAAATCATACAGGAAAAGGCAGACGTATGGTGAGAACAGCATCCTCTCATGTAAAACATCTCTCAAAACTCTCAAACTTCTTAGAAACACGTTGGTCCAAGTGGGGTGTCTCTGGAACTCATTTTCCCATCTTTCTGCATGTGGGTAAGGAGTTTTCCAGTGGCTTATTTTAGACTCTGGTTAACAAATTACAGCCTATGGGCGAAATTCAGCCTACCAACCATTTGTACAAATGCAATATTATTAGTGTATTCCTGTCTATTTGTTCTTCTATTTTCTATAGCTAGCTTCACATTAAAATTTCAGAGTTGAGTACTTGGAACAAAAGCCATATGGTTTGAAAATCTAATATATTCACTCCAACTTTGCAACAGAGAAAAAGGACCAGCTCTTGCTTTTGATAGTCTTAATTCTGAAATAATTTCCTGCAGAGTTTTTGACAAAGTGTAGCATTTGGGCATGAAAATGAGATTCATTTTCTTACCTAAATTTAAAATACATTTGTATTTGTGTAAGTTTTATTCTTAAATATTAATTTTTTAAACTTATCTCTCTTGAGCCATATCTCATCACAAGTGACTGAAAGCATTAATGAAAGCTAAACCCACCTGGACACCGTAAGCACACACACGCACACACACACCCGACATCACCCACATTCCAGTCTGGACTCAAATATTGGAGACATCGCCAGGTACTTGCAGGTAAAATGGATGGTAGCAGGGAAAGCAGAGGAAATAGAATGGTACCTGTGGGAAGTGAAAGAACACAGAGCTGACTCCACTATGAAAACAAACTAGAACCAAAATATTAGTTAAACCCCTTCCATCCATCTGAGATTCTGAGAGCCATTCTTCACGAATGCACTCGCATTAACCCCAAATTCCCGCTAGACAGATGGACATGGCAAAGACTCCAAATGCCCCTCAGAGAGGCCGACTCTCTCTGCACACCCATTAGATCAATGACCCAGAAAGGCAAAGCCCTGTGGTTTTGACATTTGATTGATAAGAATAATATGCTGGGTATTTCCAACTGTGCTGATATGTTGATATTTGACTTTTCAGAGAAAAAAAATATACAAAAGGATTTTTCTTTCCTTAAAGGGAAAACCAACCAGCTGGTTTCTGATCTGTTAAAAGAAATTATAGTATTTCCCGGCTCCACCAGATACTTTATGGTCTGGGTTATTTATTGACCTATGAAATCTCACTTTGGATGCAGCATCTGGCTGCTCAATGAAGTCTTACATTTTACACAATTTTCCACCTGGACTCACCAGAAAATACAAATCTAAATTTGATATAAATGCCAACTGCTCCTTTATATCAGATTAATTTATTTCTAAACTTGTGTAAAAATGTTAGTCTCCCAAGATCTCCTAGATCAGTTTAGCAGCCCTGTCCCCTCTCCCAGCATACCCTCAGGTCACTCTCCCAGCATACCCTCAGGTCACTCTCCCAGCATACCTTCAGGTCACTCTCCCAGCATACCCTCAGGTCACTCTCCCAGCATACCCTCAGGTCACTCTCCCAGCATACCCTCAGGTCACTGCGAATGTCAGTTTCAAATTTCAATTCTAAATGAGGCAAAGTGAAAGCAGGTGACTAGGAGGAGAGAGTGGTAAAGCAATGGCCTCACCTTCCTCCTAATATCTCTTCTTACCTGTCTCCACCTCTCAACCAGAAGGTCACTTTTTCTGTGGTGTGTGAATGCCTGCCCATGGTAGGGGAGCACGAAGGCACCGTGGGTGGTTTGGTCACAGGTTCAGAGTCTATATTCGGATTAATGTCTGACATGTAATAAACACACCTAATTCATTTGGTGATATGTTCACCTGCTTGTACCTGAAAGTTCTCAATTGTATGGGTGTCATCTCAACCAGACTGAATGTCCCATGAGGATAGCAATGTGACTCTTCATTTTAACTGTAGACATTGTGCTTAGTAGGTGACTTGTACATAAAAGTGCATGTATATTGTGAAATAAATCTATAGCAGTGTTAATGATTTTAATCAGAAATGCTATGATGAACTCTCCACCTCACTCCCAGTCCCAGCTTCTCCCTTTGGCCTCTAAATCTCTGCCTTTGAATTCTCTTCTGCAGCTTGAAGTCATCAGACGTATTTCTGACTCTGCCTTCCAAAGGAGGGCATCTAGCTATTTTTTTTTGCTTCTTGAATTTCTTTAATTAAAGGAATATTGCATTATAATGTTAGCTAGTAAATATACATCTGTATATAATGCAGTAAGTTTGCCATGATTTCCTTTTTCCTTCACTTTCTAATTCATTCTTTTTACCTTGTTTTCCCTCCACTTCTCCCTCTGCACCCGCTGATTTGCTAAAAAGACTATTGTTACTTGACTAAAAGTCTATTGTTACTTGATTTAGTTCATTTTAAGGTCTCTTTTATTTAATTTAGTTCATTCATTTGCTTCCTATCTCTATGCACCACATGTCACTGATATTAAATGATATTAAATGATGCCTGTCTCCTTCTGACTTATCTTGCCAATCATAATTGCAGGTCCATCGATGTTGCCATGAATGGCAGGATTTCATCTTTTTGGTGGCGTTCCATGGTGTATATATAGCAAACCTTTATCCAGTCAACCGTCTATGGGCACTGGGGTTGCTTCTTGCCCTTGACTATTGTAAAGAACTCTGCAGTAAATATGGGGATGCAAGAGTCTCTTCAACAAATGGTGCTGGGAAAACTGACAGCCATATGCAAAAGGCTGGAATAGATCACTGCATAACACCATCCAGAAAAAATAATTCAAAGTGGATTTAAAACCTAGAGTAAGGCTAGAAAGTACAAAATACACAGAAAAGAAAACAGGCAAAGCACTACTGGGCATTGACCTAAGAGATGCTTTGAGGAACTGAACTTCAATAAAAAGGGAAATGAAATTAAGATAAAGAAATGGGATCACATCAAACTGGAAAACTTCTGCACAGCAAAAGAAACGCTCATAAAAGCAAAAAGACATGCTACTGAATGGAGGAAGATATTTGCATCTCATACATCTGACAGAAGTTGGTATTCAAAATACATAAAAAGCTCAAAGCTCAACCACAACCAAAAAAGTAACAATCCAGTTAAAAAACGAGCAGGTGATCTTAATGGACACTTCCCAAAGACGGCATACAAAAGGAATAGGTCATGGAAAGACGGTCTATATCTCCTGTCATCAGGGACATGCAAATCGAAATATGAGCTATCACCTCACAGCTCTGAGAATGACTATTAGCCAAAAGAGTGGAAACAACAAGTGTTGGGGAGAATGTGGAGGAAAGGGAATTCTTGAACAGTTTTGGTGGGAGTGCAACCATTATGGAAAGTAGCATGGACTTTGTTTAAAAAATTGACAATAGAAATCCCTTATGATCCAATCGTTCTGCTATCCATCCATCCATCATCTGTCTATCTATTTACCTATCATCTGTCACCTAGCATCTGCTGTCTACTCTCTGGAGAGACATGTGGGACTTCTCATATCCATGTCTATGTGTACATGTATATAGACATACATACATGCATGCATACATACATATGAGCAAAGGGTGCCCACGCCCTCTGTCAGGACAGACACAGATGACCGGAGAGGAGATGTCTCAGTGGCCTTTCGTCACTGTAGTAACTGTCATGAGAATGGTGCAGGCTGTTATTAGAACAGGCTGCTGTGTGCCCACACTGCACAGCCACGAAGGACACTGGAGATGGTGGGCTGTCCCAACTCCACTAAGCTTGGTGGGTCCAAATGTGACCACAGATGTGGATGCTGCCTGCTCGCCGCTGTCTCTGGGGTGATCGGGCTGGAGGGTTGTTGGGCTCGCAGCTCAACTGGGCGTGGAACTCTTCTGTTTGTGGTCAGAGTTGGCAGCAGCTTGGAGCAGAGTTTGTGGAGCTGGCAGCTCAGGGCACAGGGTCCTCAAGTCTCCTTGTGGGAGACCTTTATGGCTGGTCCAGCCTGTGTAGGGTGAGTACTTAGGGAGCCCCTGCCAAGTTCACATGGGTCACTATTCTCAAGGGACGCTCTGTGATTGCACCAGAACTTCAAAGACTGAATAGAAGGAGTGATTTCTGTGGCTTCTGTCTCACCAAGCAGACCTCAACCCGTGGTCCACAGGGTTCCACGATTTTGAGCAGATTTTCCAGAGTTCTGTGCAAACTGGTTGGGAGTAGCTTGGCCAAGACTCAGGGATTCTATGCAATGGTTCCCCGTTGGTGTCCTCGCTTGTGGAAAGTGGGGTGGGGTGGGGCGCAGCCTGGAGCAGATGTCTACCTGTGACTCTGCATCCTGAGAGCTGCACATCTGCCGGTTTGAACCCCACTTTTATGGCTCTCTTGCTGGCTCTGCCCCTGTGTCGATCCTTACAGCTTGGATCGAACCCCAACATTCTGGGCAGCACCGCTAACAATGTGTTCTGAGATGGCTGTGTCTTCTCTGATTGCTCTCTCTGATCAGATCTTGGCGTATAAGCTGAGCTCTCACAGTTCTTGCTGATGGGGCTGAGTGTGGGGACTTATCCTGGACCCCTCACAGGTCCACAGGTTTCAGTTGCTCCCATTCAGATGTTTACTGCAAAGATTTACGAACAGTTTCGCTCTTGTTCACACTTTCACAGCAGACTGTCATGCTGATTCTTGGGCAGCAAAGTTCCTGGTCAGTGTTCCTTCCGATCATCAGTTTATCTTCCAATCATGTCGTGTTTGCTTTAGAGATGTAGCAATATGTTTTTCAATTCTTTGGGGGCAGATAGGAAAAGGGGAATCCTAGCTTTCCTGGAGCAGAAATAAATGTTGCAAAGTAGCCAACGAGATCAGAGAGATATTAAAGAGAATTAGGAGGAGTTTATTAGCTGGTGACTTTATGGAGTAAAGCATTCAAATCACATGGCCCCAACCCAAATAATGCAGGGTATTTATAAAAACAAGGACATGAATGAGCCTTAAAGAACTGGTTTGTACAATACAATGGAAGGAATGGCCTGCATATAACTTAGAGTTTTTTTTCTTTCTCTGGGTGTGCCAGGGTATGTGCATAAGTGGTTTACAAAAGCAGAGATCACATTCTAAGGTAGAGGTCAGTTTGCATAAGTAGAGGTCACACACTGAAGTAGAGGTCACACCCTAAAAGTCTTAACTATTTTGTTTGACATTCAACTTCTTCCAAGATCTCAGCAGATTCAAAGAAATCCTTGCAGCCAAGATCTTACAGGGCAGGTCTAAGGTTTCTTTTTCAAGCCAGAGGATTATCTAGAAAGTGGGAACCCCAGGGCTTTGTGCTTACAGCCTTGTTTCATTAGCGTAAGTATTAAAATAATACAATTGACTGTATAGATAGAAACAATTTCTTCTACCTTTTCTCTATTACCCCTTCATTTGTCGCCAGAATAGGCGGAGTACACTATGCATACTGCACTGTCGTGTGCATTAAGTAGCTCTAATCCTTACAGAGAAAAAGGGAAATATCATAATTGCCACTTTTAAAACCAAGATCTTGGGGCTCAGAAAGCGCAGCAATTGTTTAAGGGCAAAGCTGGTGTTTAGCAGGGTCAGCTTAAAAGCTTAGACAAGAGCCATTCCTGGGAGTCCTCTCCTGGGGAGGGAAGTTTGCACCAGTGGAAGTCAAAGTAAATAGCTCTATTTCTGGGAAACACCCATGCAGGAATGTACTCATTTAAATCAGGGAAAATCTCTCACCCCTCTTCTAGAGAACACTGGAGAGGAGCCTTTCTAAACACACCCTGAGGCACCAGTAAAATTAGCATTATAAAACACCACTTTCTTTGCCTCTTTAAGAGTCAGAGCCAAGCGTCTGAATGCCATCCTCCTCTAACAGGCGGGGCCAGACCTGACCCACCTACTCAAGGGCTGTTGTGATGACAAGCCCACCCAAACAGCACCTGACTCCAATCCTCATGCTTAATTAGCTAGTAAACTCCTTATTAAGTTCAATAAATTCAGCAGTTGTTTTACTTTACTCCTCAAAGCTTTCCTTAAGTACCCAATTCTCACAGGAAAAAGTTAAGCTCTGTAGATGGATTTTCAATGCCATTTGTAGTGAGTTAAGTTTTATCTCCTGACCCCTCCATCAATTGTTAGTCCAATCAACACAAAGGTACTTGCTTTTCCAAACATGAAGAGAATTCTTGCACAACTGCTGTGCTGTATATGCTTATATATCCCATGTTATTTCACTCTAACGTCCTTAGTTCTTGTAAGGTTTTCCTGGGATCCGCGAGGTGAATCCAGGTGTGGGGGTCGCATCCCTTATTCTGACGTCATCCACCTTTTTCCCGGGCTTGGCCGCCGGGCATGCCCGCTGTCCCGTCTTTCTGAGCCAGTCTAACAGTTCTCACACTCAAAATCACAGTCTCCATTATTCTTCATGTAAAATTCAGTGGTTAGTAGGTTGAAAAAACCTAAATTTAAATGAATCTCTGTTGTCTATAAGATAAATGAAGAGGGTGTAGTCGCAAGAAGAGAACATGTTTGGAATTCTCAGTAAAATCGCTTTGCCAAAGAGGCATAGTAAATAATATGCAAATTTTACAAATAATATTAATGAAGATGATGGTTGATTGTGAGGTTGTTGAATTGGATAAAGAACTTGCGCAGAGATTGCCTATCTGGTTCTCACAATTTGCCTTAAAACAAAGAGGACATTGTGATTTTTTCTTTTTGTAGATAACAATCTTAGCTTTATATAATATCATATTTATATTAGATATACTTAAATAAAGCAAAACAACTATACCTTAACTTGAGAGTTCCGAAATGGTAGACCCCGTATTGCGGTGGGAGGTATGTTCACCATCTGACTGCCTTCTAAGGAACACAATGATGAGTAAGATGGAGATTTTGCAGGACATTCAGCCTGCCTTTGAATCCCAATGCTGCAATGTGCTGGTTTTGTGAATTTGCAAAAGTAGCTTTTCTGTTCCTTGTTTGTTCATCTGTACAGGATGGTAATAGTACCATCTATCTTGTAGAGTTGTTGTAACTATGGAAATGCTTCGGGTGGACTCTCTGGTATGCAGGAAGTTGATTATTATTACAGATAGATGCAAATTCTTTATAAATCAGGACTCATTTGGTACGTGAGTGTGACAGCAGACACCTGGTTGAAAGGAGTTGGAAGGTGAGGCTGAAGAGTCTTCTCTAGTGACATATTCAGAGAGTTAAAGCAGAGCTCAGTAGGTAACTTTAGCTTCAGATGGGAAGATAAGAGGGAACAGCTGAAAGATTTGAATTACAGTGGTATGATACCAGCTGTGTTTTAAAATGATTAATCTTGCCGGAATGTGCAGCAAATGCTTTGGAGGCAGAGAACTCTCTCTGATGCGCCAAGTCAATCAGCTCTGCTGAGCTGAATACGTATCTCCCTGACTCATCTTTCCTAGCGCTCCTGTATAAATCAGGTTTGTTTTATAAAAGGCAGCAAAAATTTCAAATAGCATATCTGGGTTTAAGGATTCTTTGTTCTTTGCAAATAGTCCCAGCAATAAGAAGATTAATTTTCAACAACTCAGTGTGTATGGTGGTAATGTGTTCCTTTGAAATACAATTTTATATCATACCACTGGAGGGGAACAGATTGAACTCAATTATTTCATTCTCTCCCTTATTATTGAAATATTGAAGCACAACAAAGACACCTTTTCCACCCAATTGCTTGTTCTCTAGCTGCTGGCACATTGTTGATCTTCAAAATTTCCAAGATTGCTGCTGAAGTGAATATATATGTATGTCTGCACCACAAGCAAGTGTCAGAAATAAAGAAATTGTAAGTGCAACACATGCTAAATCACAGAGTCTCTGACACTGCACTTCTTCACCAGGGACTAACATTGGTCAAAGAGGGAGAAATGGAAACGCTCAACTGTTTGAGAGGAGTCCTGGTGGGGGGGCGCGGGTTGATGGGGACTCATCTGTCCTTACCGGCCAGCAGGACCGCCTGGGTGGACATAGCCATCGGAAAGTGCCACCTTCCTTCATGGGACGCATCAGCAGAACTGCAATGCATTTTGCAATGACATAGAAATTGCCAGAAATGAAAAAGAGAAAAACGGCCTATTTGCAGACCAGTTTCTCCCAGTGGTGAGCATTTCATCATGTCACACTGTTGGGGGCTTGGGCCAGGCCACAAAGCCAGGCTGATGCAATCCAACAGAAAATTACACTCAGAGGTACCTCAGCCACTGCCCTGTTTGCCTAACGGTCGCCTCCCTATTTTCATAAACAAAGCATAAACATTAGTAACCAAGAATATTAGCAACCAATCAGTTAATAACCAGTCAGAGCCTTGATCACGCGCACT